>JAODXP020004865.1:10000-15000 GCA_027497455.2 Sardinella longiceps | reverse complement strand
GGGGGGAGGAGGAGGAGTCTCTATTTTGTTTAAATAGCAGTGTATGTTTAAACAGGGTCTGAATCTTAAAGCTATAACATGAATTGAGACCATCTTCTTTTCTTATGTGCAGATGAGAAGACCTACAAGATGTTGGTCATACTTACCTGTCTTCTGCCTCCACTCGCCTCCAGTCGCTGCAGTGTCAAGTCAGCAATCACCCACCTCGTTGATTTTGTACCCGTAAGTTTTGATTGGCTTTATAAGGATTTTTTTTGTCACATGCATAGAAACGCATACTGTAAAAAAGTAGAATATTCCAAGAGATTGGAGTTCTCAGGTTACTATGCCGATGGAATTGTACACTATATGAAGGGTGAAATAACACAGCAGGATATCTTGATGGAGCATCTGTTGTTACTTGCATAGGAAATCGTCACGGTTAAATTTATGTAACTACACTTGGATCATGTAAATCTTGTGAAAATCTATTAAATTGGGCTAAATGTGGGAGTGCTGGGTCACTTCAAACCTCTGCCATGTTCGATACTCACTGCCATGGTGAGCAAGCTAAGTGCTAACTAAGAAGTGCCATGCACCAGAATGATCCCATACAAGTTGTTCAACACAACTTGAGTGTGCCAGTTGTCTGATGTGTTCTTTTCTGTTCAATTTCTGTTTCAGACTGGAACCAGCATCTCATCGCTCTGTGATACAACTGGATCTGAGGGCCAAGCCGTCCAGCCACATCTTGTTTCTGTTGGGGGCTTTGGGGATGCAGCGCAGCAGTATGTCATCGTTGGAAAGAGTGACAAAGTCGTCATTCCACTGGACGGAGATCTCACCGGTGCAGTGGACAAACTATTCAAACTCTTCTGGGTCTGCAACCTTTCATATCCACCACAACTCTCCTCCGTGTTTTCATTCCTGGAGTATATCTACAACATCCCTCTCTCAACAAACCGGAAGGCAAGGGTAATGGACCTCATATCCAAAATGAAATCTGTCCAGTAATAACAGAGATGTATATTTGTCCAAAATGCAACATGTACTTCAAACAGAGTAAGACTCTAATTTGGCACCTTCGTGAAGTGCATGCACTATCAGACCAATTAGACTTCACTCTGACTTTGTGAGCCCAAAATATAAAATCTTTTGAATTTCTTGTGTAATTGACATAGATGTGAAGAGTGTTACTTTGAATATATTGTGAAAAAAACTTTGTGAGCCCAAAATATAAAATCTTTTGAATTTCTTGTGTAACCCTTGACATAACATGTATAGTGTTACTTTGATTATATTGTATAGATTGCATTTCAAATGAATATGTACAATGTGATTTATTTTTCATGTGTATTAATAAAAAAAAGCAATCTTTATAGCATAATCTCAATAGTCTGTTTTTTTTCCTTAATTAAATTCTTATTTGTTGGTACTAGGTTAATTGTGAAATAAAAAAGCATAAATAATTAAATAAGAATATATTACACATTAATGTGTTAAAAAAATATTAAAAAACTATTACACATTGCTTACACAAAGTGTGTCAGAATGACACATTACTGTGTCAATATAGATGACACATTTAATGTGTTGGGTTAAAGTTGACACACAAATGTGTTGTCCCTGAGCACACACACCACATGTGTTGAAATTCAACACATGTTGTGTCATTTCTGACACATTCCTTTTTAGAGTGTAATAATAGTGACCTCAGTTAGAGAAAGCAAGATTATTATTATTACAGTGCATGCAAAGCGATGCACTGTACTGTTCTCCGTTGGCTTCTTCTTCTTTTTATTACAGTGCATGCATAGCGATGCACTGTCTTGTTATCCGTTGGCTTCTTCTTCTTATTCTTATTCTTATTATTCTTCTATGCACGCTTTTTCTCAATAACCGTTTCACCTAGAAACTTCATTCAAACTTCATCTTGTAGGTCTCAATTTCTATTGTTATGCTAAGACTTTTCTCTTTTCTACTATTTTTACTTTTTCCACTATCTGCGATAAACAAGCGAAAAAGAGCTTTTTTTCCAGAAATGATGGAATTTTGAGAGTTCCACAACAGAATTCTACTTCCTACTGTTGCTTCCCTTAACTACTGTAAACATTCTATTGTTGCTTTCTTGACTACTGTAAACATTCCAGAGAACTTTCAGCAGCCTAGTGGAACTTCTAGGATTCTATTTCCACGAACATTCTGTTATCTGCTGTGTTAACCTTTCCAGTTCATTTCTATTAAACTAATGGGCTATTTAAGGTTTTTTCACTTCCATTTGCTGTCTTTTTCTATTCAATTCTCTGTATCATCTATTCAACTTTTGACAACTTTTTCATCTTTGTCATTTTTTTCTTTGATTCTCTGTATTATCTGTTCAACTTTTGCCAACTATTTACCTCTTCACATTTTTGTCTTCAATTCTCTGTATTATCTATTCACTTTTTCAACAACATTTTACATTTTTGCCTTTTTCTCTTCCAATTCTCTGTATTAATCTATTCAACTTTTTGCCAACTTTGTACTGTACATCTTTGCCTTTTCCTCTTCAATTCTCTGTATCATCTATTCAACTTTTTGGCAACCTTTCAAGCCTAGTCTACATATTTTCCTTTTTTTCTCTTCAATTCTCTGTATTATATTCAACATTTTTTGCAACTTTTTTTTTTTTTAACATCTTTTCCTATTTCAACATTTTTAAACAAATTGACACAAACCAACTTTTTTATGTAATCATCAACAACGAACCATTTGACCTTTTACCACTAATTTTTACTTATACAGGCCATGTTCATTCGAACGATCATCAACTATCTTTTTTGTCAACTATTCAATAATCACCCATTCATCAACATTAACAATAGTCACTGCTAACAACTCCCATGATGACCTAGCAATATACATAGCAACCAACAAGATCAATGTAGCAACCAACATAACCGCCCTCGCAATGGCCTAGTAGCAACCTCAGACACCCCTACAATGTCCTGGGAACCAGTTCCACAATGATGACATGGCAATTGACATAGCAACCAACATGCTCAACATGGCAAACAGCATAGCAACCACCATATCTGCCCTAGCAACAGCCTAGCAACTGCCTCCAGCAGCCTTTACAACCATTCCAGCAATAATGATATAGCAATGAACATAGCAACCAACATGATCAACATAGCAACCAGCATAGCAACCTACATGTCCACCCTAGCAACTGCCTAACAACAACCTTAAGCACTAATGCCACCTTCCAGGAAGCACTTCCACAATGATGACCTAGCAATGAACATTGCAACTAACATGATCAACGTAGCAACCAGCATAGCAACCAACATATCTGCCCTGGCAACAGCCTAACAACAACCTCAAGTAGCCCTGCAATGTCCTAGGAACGGCTTCCACACTGATGACCAAGCACTAGACATAGCAACCAACATAACAAGCAGCATAGCAACCACCATATCCGCCCTAGCAACGGCCTAACAATAACCAAAAGTACCCTTGTGTAACGGAGGCCAGCTAGCGCGGCTAGCGCGGCGGTAGTGTGTAAATCCTCATCACCCAATTCCATGGGCGCTTCTAACACGCTGAGTTAGAAGCTTGGGCTTTTAGCTCAGTTGGTTAGAGTGTTCCACTCCCACGCCGGGAGTTTGTAGCTTGCGGGGTGGCGTGTGCGGTGCGGACCGCCACCGGCTACACTTGCAATCAACATACTGTAGCAACCAACACAGCAACCAGCACCATTTTCTTTTTTTTCAACTATTCAACTACATGATCAAGGTAGCAACATTTTCTTTGCTACTTAACTAGTAACTTTGATTGCCTAAACAAGTTTCCTCTTTACTCTACTTTTCTACTTTTTTTCTAATGTCACTTTCTAAGTGCACTTTTTTAAACGTTTGCATGCACTGTGTAATTCCTTGGAATTGCAAATCTAGTTATTATTATTCTTCAATGCTCGCTTTTTCTCAATAACCGTTTCACCTAGAAACTTCATTCAAACTTCATCTCGTAGGTCTCGATTTGTGTTGTTATGCTATGACATTTCACTTTTCTACTATTTTTACTTTTTCTACTATCTGCGATAAACGAGCGAAAAAAGTGCTTTTTTTCACAAATTATGGAATTTTCAGAGTTCCACAACAGAATTCTACTTCCTATTGTTGCTACCTTAACTACTGTAAACATTCTATTGTTGCTTTCTTGACTACTGTAAACATTCCAGAGAACTTTCAGCAGACTAGTGGAACTTCTAGGATTCTATTTCCACGAACATTCTGTTATCTGCTGTATTAACCTTTCCAGTTCATTTCTATTAACCTAATGGGCTATTTAAGCTTATTTCACTTCCATTTGCTGAGGCAAAGGAGCCTGCGAAGCGAGCCTCTTTGCCTTTTCCCTCTTCTACTGTCTTTTTCTTTTCAATTCTCTGTATCATCTATTCAACTTTTAACAACTTTTTCATCTTTGCCATTTTTTTCTTTGATTCTCTGTATTATCTGTTCAACTTTTGGCAACTATTTACGTCTTCACCTTTTTGTCTTCAATTCTCTTCAATTATCTATTCACTTTTTCATCGACATTTGACATTTTTGCCTATTTCCCTTCAACTTTTTGCCAACTTTTTACTGTACATCTTTGCCTTTTTCTCTTCAATTCTCTGTATTATCTCTTCAACTTTTTGCCAACCTTTCAGGCCTAGCCTACATATTTTCCTTTTTTTCTCTTCAATTCTCTGTATTATATTCAACATTTTTTGCAACTTTTTTTCCACATCTTTTCCTATTTCAACTATTTCCTATTTCAACATTTTTAAACAAATTTACACAAAGCAACTTTTTATGTAATCATCAACAACGAACCATTTGACGCAGCCAAAGGCTGCGTCCACCTTTTATCACTAATTTAACTACTGATATGGGCCATGTTCATTCGAAATGTCATCAACTATCTTTTTTTTTTCAACTATTCAATAATCACCCATTCATCAACATTAACAATAGCCACTGCTAACAACTCCCATG
>JAODXP020004865.1:0-2500 GCA_027497455.2 Sardinella longiceps | reverse complement strand
TCTCTCTCTCTCTCTCTCTCTCGCTCTCTCTCTCTCTCTCTCTCTCTCACACACACACACACACACACACACACACATGTAATCACACACAAATTACAAACGCAGACACACACACACACACACACACACACACACACACACACACAAACACAGACATACACACACAAATTACAAACGCAGACACACACACACACACACACACACACACACACACACACACACACACACACACACACACACACACACACAGGGAAGTGTGTTGTTTATGGAAAGCTGTTTGTTTGTTGTGATCGGTGTTGTCTTGTTATTTGAGCTGAGAGAAGGGCTTGTTGTTTGGGGAGTTTATTTCCCTGCTGGTTTCCATTCATGTTCCTCCCCTGGTGATTGGGTTTGAAGTGTGTGTGTGTGTGTGTGTGTGTGTGTGTGTGTGTGTGTGTGTGTGTGTGTGTGTGTGTGTGTGTGAGCATGTATGGTGATTGGGTTTGAAGTGTGGGAACAAATAATTAACAGATGTTTCTGACTCGGAGAACAAGCAGGCTTATTACCTGAGCTACAAGCGCCACAGTCAGCACAGCTCTGACCCAGACTTGGACTAGATCCAGGCCTAGTCCAGGTTTGCAAAGACCTTGGACTAGATCGAGACCAAAGACCTTGGACTAGATTTGGTAGACCTGGTTTGGCTCTGATCTCAGCAAAGTTTCTTGATAATAGAGTGGATCACAGTGTTGTTAGAGTAAGCAACAATGTTTTTTAACTGCTCCAACATCTATAAGATATTTATAAGAGGGACTTCACTTGGGTTTACCATGTTTTCAGGGAAGTACTGGTGTCTGTGTGTGTGTGTGTGTGTGTGTGTGTGTGTGTGTGTGTGTGTGTGTGTGTGTGTGTCTGTGTGTGTGTGTGTGTGTGTGTATGTGTGTGTGTGTGTGTGTGTGTGTGTGTGTGTGTGTGTGTGTGTGTGTGTGTGCGTGTATGTGTGTGTGTGTGTGTGTGTGTGTGTGTGTGTGTGTGTGCTGAGAGGTGGGGTGAAATACTGAGTGTTTCTCAAAGTCGAGAATGCTTCCTAGGTAGCACACTAGCCTTGGAAGCCGTACACTTCAAAAACGAGGCTGCATCAGTGCATCCCTGAAAAATCTACAAACAAAGGCCTCTGTCCTCGCTAGAATTTAGAAGGATGCTTGACTTTGGAACAGTACTTGGCGACTGACAATGACGTGGAATGCTCGAAAAAGCAGCCTTCCAAGCATGTTTCCTCGACTTTGAGAAACGCTCACTCTGTCGTTGCCAATGTGAGAGGGCATCTCATAACCCTGGGTAATTCCCGACTCAATGACAGTGAGAAGAACAGACTGTAACTTTTACTGTAGCTTTAGCTGAGTTTGCATTCACAAGCACACTGCAGTTAGCCTGGCAGGCCATCCTATATCATTGAAATGTATAGTCTGGCATCGAGAGATAAACCAAACTAAATCGTGGCCTGAACAACGCTGCCATCTTTCAAACTACTTCTGGACGCAACAAGATAGCTTATGGCCAATCGTAGGAACGAACAAGATCGGTGAAGCCCGCCCTAAACACATAGAGCGTTATGATTTGATGTCAACAAAATCGTCATCCAATACAATTCCCTATGGCTTGCTACTAGACGTACAGGCTGAGCAAATTAATTTGCCGCCGCTAGGGTACTTCTAGATTTCTAGGCTACTATGCAGTCTTACTGTGAACAAAACCAACAGCTTTGTGTCTGTTTTGAGTTTTCTGCTAACATTTGCAGATAGATAGATGGTTAAATAGATAGACTAAGAGGAGATATGTAAAGAGATATTTGCAGACACAATGTGTGTGTGTCCCTATATGAGTATGTACATATATGTGTGAGCATATACGTGTGTGTGTTCATGCGTATGTGTGACTGTATACATATCTGTGTGTGTGCATGTGTGTTTGTGTCCATGTGTGAGCATGCATATGTAAGAGTGTATGTGTGAGCGTATACGTATCTGTGTGTGTGTGTGTGTGTGTGTGTGTGTGTGTGTGAGCGTATACGTATATGTGTGTGTGTGTATCCATGTGTGAGCATGTATGTGTGAGCGTATACGTGTTTGTGTGTGATAGTGTGTGTGTGTGAGCATGTATGTGTAAGAGTGTATGTGTGTGAAAATGACCCCACTGGTGTCCCCTGGCTGCTGAGTGACAGAGTGTGTGTGTGAGGTGTTCCACCTGTGCTGTGCTGTGTGTGTGTGTGTGTGTGTGTGTGTGTGCTGTGCTGTGCTGTGTGTGTGTGTGTGTGTGTGTGTGTGTGTGTGTGTGTGTGTGTGTGTGTGTAGCCCTGGGCGGAAGCCCTGTCAGCTGGGTAATGGACCCTGAGGGGTGATATCCCCAGTGGGACGACATCAGGCCTGCCAGCCAAGACTCACTCACTGACTGACACACTCTGGCCTTCTCCTCAGCACACACACACACACACACACACACCATATGCACACACACACGCACACTC
>JAODXP020004864.1:0-44438 GCA_027497455.2 Sardinella longiceps | reverse complement strand
ATTTCATGGATATTCCTTCTTTTTCGCGAGTATTTCAAGGGGCGGGCTTTAGTCAAATACAGGAGAGCATGGATTGGGCGATAATTACGTAGCACTGACCATGGATTCAAACTGACCTAATTTCTTTGCATATTTCTTTTAATGGGCTATTGCCTATAGCGAAGACAGTATTACATTTTCACATGCACTGTGTAACTTGAGGTCATATAGAACTATTCTATACCAAAAGCAACAGGTAAAAACGGCTTTGTGTGGCGGGGCACCTTTAATTATTATTGCGCACGCGAGCGCCGAAAATTACAATCGCGGGTGATCCGGTTTTGCTTCATTGTCTTTTGGAAGCTTTGGTATATCTCCGCCTAAAATAGAAGTATTTGGTATCAAATTAAAGTACACATCCAGACGCATGCATTGGTGCCACTTGTAATGTACTTACTTGAGAATAAAGGCGTTCAATTTCAGTGTAAAGATCGCCCCCCATTTTTAAATATCTATCTGTTGTTATAAACTTGGCTGCTGGAGTTCCATCTAATAACCAAGAGCTCAAAAAATAAAACTAAACCAAAACAATCACTACACATTATGATATAGACCTATAATTTGAACAGAAGAGTTTTCTATCACCCATTTGCAGAAAATGAACACCCCAAATCCCTTAAGGTTTGCCTGCTTTCAGACTTCAGTGCTGAAGTCTCACACACAAGAAAGGGGAGGGGTTTGGGGTTCAGATCTTCTCCTTTGCTGTAGAAGCTAGACATGCATATAGTAGAGTAACTAATAGCTACCATAAGTACCATAAGAGTACTAAAAAAATAGAAAAAAATGGAAATTAGCAGCAATGGCTATTTAACTTTGTTTAATTATAATAATTAAAATAAGTAAGTGCAAGGCCCTATCTAAATGAATGGGGAGATCCAGATGAGCAGGTTGCATGCAATTGACAAGCACACTGTTTGAATCCTCGTAATTGAACGGTGTCAATATCGTAACGGACGTTGTCCAAATTGCGCTTAAAAAGACTTTATTCCAACACCAATAGCTCACTGCGTCTGCGCAAACGTCCGCCACATGGCTATGACAGAGGGAATAAACAAAAGGTAAGCGTCCATCATGCTGCTTCGAACAACACAATTGGCTCTTTTCACTGGAGGCAGGACTTCCGTTTCTGAAGTCAGCCATCTTCGCGTACCGAACTTCCCCAATGCATTTCAATGAGGCAATACAGTGAGTGTTGGATCTCCTCCTATAATAAAGTCTCTGGTGTTACCATAAAGTTTTTTGTGTGTTTGATGATGGTAGTGTTTGTTAGTAATGCAGTGAATAATACCATGTTGCAACTAGGTGTTCTTTTATTTTGAGCTTGTTTGATGTTCCTCGCCGCTGGCATTGAAACTTATGCATGTGTGGCCTTTATGGAATCATAACTTGTCCGCCAACATAGCACTTTGAAACTTCTTGTAGCCTACCGGGTGCAGGGCTGTCGCAACAAGACAGGCAAACCAGGCAATTGCCTGGGGCCCCAGGCTGAAAGGTGCCCCCAGGATTGACTGTTTGATCATTTTAGTACTTTAGTTAGTAGGGTTTTTCAATAAAATGTGAGTTTAGACTGGAATAAAGTTCAACACAAATGATTATATTAATAAAAGATGTTTGAAGATTAAAATGGTGGTGGTTCATGTAGGTGTTTATGGGAGGTGAAGGGCCGGTCCGGTTTGCTTGGGACCCCCTAAATACCTTGAGACTGACAGTATGTGCCAGGACTCCACCAAACCACCAGAAAAGGGAGTGGTGTTGGAGGCGGGGTATCACTGCAGGTGTTCAACCACAGGCATGAATTATCGAAGGCTTCAGTTATTTACAGGTTTATCAACATTGTAAATGGGTGATGATGGAAAAATACAGATTATGCCTTATAACCTACATGTACAAGCACTAGATAACAAGGCACATCATTCTTCAAATTTGTCAGTGAAAACATTTCAGGCAAAGCTGTGAACAAAATACAGATAACGTTGTACACTATATTTTTGTGATATAGAAACAGGCCTAATTAAAAACATTAACATGAAGAAATATTAGTCATATCTTTACTTAACGTTAATGATAAACAGAGTAATTATCACTCCTAAATCATTATGATTAAATACTGGAACAGAACCTGATCTCGGCGATCTGTTCCAGTATTTAATCATAATGATTTAGGAGTGATAATTACTCTTTTTAAAGATATGAATAATATTTCTTCATGTTAATGTTTTTAATCAGGCCTGTATTTTTCGATCATCACCCATTTAAAATGTTGATAAATCTGTAAATAACTGCGGACAAGTTATGATTCCATAAAGGAAAAAAACTTTATGGTAGCACATTTTAGGCTAATCGCTGAGAAAATTTGGCAATACTACTTTAAAACATGTGATGGCACCCCTGATGCTGGTAGACGGCTATGCTGTGAAAGTGACGTTAATTGTTACAATATTGCCACGAGAGATTCTATGGCATGGCATACTGCTATAAAAAATAATACACTCTATCACATAGGCTACTTTTAGGCTACAGACAGAATCTAATCTGATTATTGCACGTTTGTTTTGTCATATCATATCCTATTACTTTAGTGCTTCATATGTGAAATTTGAAGCTTGATGTTACACCAAAAAGCAGTATTGCCAGGCCATACCAGATTGAAAAGTAGTATTGCCGGGGCAATACTGGCAATACTGAGGATGGCGGCCCTGCATTATACAGGTAGTAATGAATCTCGTAGATCATGCCATTCTATGGCGTGCTATCACATTATTCTTATGGACACATTGGTGATCTGGGTAGCTTAACAATGGCGCCTGCTTACTTCCGGTAGTTTCCTCGGATTTGTCTATAGGCTTACTTTCACCCCTGCTTAGAGGATTCTGCTTCCTCCTTTCCACCCCTACTTTATATGCATATAAGGCATCTTCTATAGTTTATGCAGAAAGATTGGGCAGATTTCCTAAATTTGTTGTTGGGCAGTCGCAGGGCTGCACTGGGACAAAAAATGGCCCGGGCATTTTTGGCTATGGTGGCCCACCATGAATTTAATCATTAATAACTTCATGGCAAGCTACAATAACACTGAAAGCTGGACACATTGCAGGAACATTAGAGATTTAATTGGACTAGCCCAATATACTTCAAGAAAATTATGACTGAATTATGACAGTACCGGTCCAAAGTGGCCATTGGCCCACCAGGCATTGCCCTGTATGCCCTATGGCCAGTCCATACCTGGACAGTCACATAGCCTACCCAGAGCCATGTGTTCTATGTAGCCTACAGCAATAATGTGTTTTATCTACGGTAAAGAGATTGCATTAAACCATGTTGGCAATCACCCAAAAAACGGAAAACTTATTGAATCAAATGATCCTTTGTCTGAATCAGACACATCCTGGAATGTTAATCAAAGAAGTATTTAACTAAATGGTGGTTAACCATCATTCAACGATTGCTCTTTGACTAAATTTAATAAGTTAAAGTTAAAGCTACATTATTGCAGAATGGGTTGTGATTGCTGATATTTCACTCACCAGTCATTGTGAAAATCCCCACAACCAGATTTATGGAGCGCTCTCCTAGAAGAGCCACTTCTGTGATGGTCCCAGTGGTCCTCTTCGCTTTGGCCTTCTTGGATGCCCATATTCCTATGGCCAAAACTACAGCATAGAAGCCTATCATGGCTATGAGACCTGGGATATTAAGAGCCATGATGTTGTACCCTCTGTGTTTGCCTCTCTCATCAGAAAACAGATATCCAGTTTAAGGACACAAGCTGCAATGAAGCGCAAATGCATGGGGCAAATGCATCAGAGCGGTTTGACAGGTTTGTCACCTCCTGTAAACCCGCCCTTGCAGCAGCCAGTGAATGTTTTTTTTTTACAGCATTTCAATTTGACAGCATTTCAAATGTGTGTGTGTGTGTGTGTGTGTGTGTGTGTTCTGGACAGTCAAACTGGAATTTTGGGGTTCTGGAATGAGGGGTAACAGTAGGCAGGGGCATATTTATTTTATTACTTTAATCATTTATTATTATTACCTAGTCAGGAAGCCAAAGTCTCAAAAATGGGTTGAACCGGACATGGTCTGTTATACTTTTTACTTGTGGGTTTTTTTCTGTTAATTTTGACCCTAAGGCCCGAATCACACACAAACTGCGCGTTCGCGGTGCGGGAGCGG
This sequence comes from Sardinella longiceps, assembly GCA_027497455.2. Classification (NCBI taxonomy): domain Eukaryota; kingdom Metazoa; phylum Chordata; class Actinopteri; order Clupeiformes; family Clupeidae; genus Sardinella; species Sardinella longiceps. The sequence continues at coordinate 40,226 of JAODXP020004864.1, read as the reverse complement.
GGCGGTCCGTAAGCGGTCCGTGAGCGGTGCCTGTGGACTTGGGCATTCACACAAGAAATTGTTTCTGCGGTGTTCTGCGCGAAGCGGCTGCCCGAGCTCTGCATTCAAAATCTATAGACACCGCGCAAGTCCCGCTTACCGCGCTGAAAACGCTTGGAAAAATAGAACTTGTTTCTATTTCAAAAAAGCAGCGCGGGAGCTGCGCGGTTCACCGCTCAGAAACCGGACAGGAGCCGCGCAGAACACGCGTGCAGTCTGAATGACCTAACCTGTTAACATGTATTCTAAATGAAATCGCCCCAAAACCGCGCCCGCACCGCTTACGCGCCGCTCACGCACAGGTTTGTGTGTGAATCGGCAGTAAGATCCAACAATTGGAGGGTCTGCTCTGCCGGAAATATCGCAATATGGCTCCCTGACTAACCTCCACCAACATGATCTGGAATGTATATTGTGTCTGTGACCTTGGTTATATTGTGTCTGTTGCCTTGGCATAAGTCTGCGCTCTCTGAGCGCTGTTCTAGTTATTTATGTCCTCACAAATAAAAGTCCTTTGTCGCACTCTTATGGCAGAGAGGATTCATGATCTTTGCTTATGGCATACTTATGTTCTGCCATAAAATTCCTATCCGGGTGGGCAACCTGTATGATGCATGAAATCTGTGTGAGATCTAGTGATACAGTATATAATAAATAAAGCACCTAATATCTTCTCGGATCAATTTCCCCCACCTAAACTCCTCCCAGTGATCCATATGAAGCTCAGAAGTATAAAATATTTTATTACGGCTTTTTATTTAACTCTCACTGTCTCTTATGTATGTTTCCCAGTATTGCTCACAAATGGCTATATGTGTAGCCTATCCCTGCCTTCATGATTTCACAGGAACTCCCTACAGCTATTTTGTTAGGCCTATCATATAAAAAGAGATAGATCCAATTTCCTCCTGTCTACAATAAAGTGATAACCCGACCACTTTCATTTATAACCCTGTTGTTCAGTTCACTAAGTGCTCCTTGTAGGAAAAACAAGAGAATTTGCTATTGTGCAAGTTAAGACATAACAAAACACATTAGCAAACCACCAGCTAATACTGAGTGTGGTCATAAACTCTCCAGTTTCCATTCATTTGACCTCATTCAGTTAGCTTAAGTAACAATATGCCTTTTTCATTGTCAAACTAGCAATCTACTCTTATTGGCACCGTTACATTATTGATGTTTGAGGGCAATACAGTTATCATACCCAAAACTACACAGTGAAGATGAGACAATTACAGATTTTGATGCTACAATCACGATAATACGATTATTACCATATAGGCCTACATTAAAAAATGACCAAAAATTAGAAGATTTACAGGTGTAAGTAAACAGAAATAACAATTTCTAACAAACAAAATAAAAACAAACAAAAAAACAAAAAAACACGATTTTATTATGTTGAAGTCCTGACTTTGACAATGCAACAATCTGTAGTTATGCTGTAGTTATGTGTTCTAGAGGCTTTCCGTGTAGTGGCTTTCCAGTAGTAGCCTATCATGAATGCCATCATCCCGATTAATTAATCAATAATGTTAGACTACTTTTAATTAATATAATAATATAATAAAGATGAACTATGCAAGACCGATTTTTACTTTCGGTTTGCGTTAGGTTATGCTCACATTTTTCGCCACAGAGCTCCTCCTTGCAGGTGTCCTTTCCCCCAAATCTTCGGAAAAGCCTTGCTAACCAGTTAACAACTTCCCAGCAAACACAGAACGTTATGGGAACCTTAACTAACGTTCCCTCCTGGTTCTCCTATGGTTATTTTAAGAACGTTATCCTATTTTGGTTCGGAGAATGTTAAAACTGTAACGTTGCTGCGTGGTAACTTTGTGACTGTTCAAAAACGTTCCCTCGTGGTTATTTTTTTAAATTGTTTTTAAATTACAATCTGATAGATATTATTATGTGTAAATTATCATTAAAGAACTTGATTTTGACTGTTTATGATAATAGATTTAGGCTATCTTAATGTGATCACTCACAATTACTGATGTATCAGAGCTATGTTTTTTTTTGTTTGTTTTGAGAGTAAATGACTGCGTGGTCTAGCAGTAACATAGCTGCGTGTGACGCAGGCGGCCAAGGTTCGAGACCTGCTCGAAGCGAGTTCAATTTATGTATTTTTTATTTATATTTTTCTCGCAAAATGGCACGTTAGAATAACGTTGCAGGAACGTTCGCCTAACCAGAAATGCAAACCAGCAGCTAACGTTCTAGTTCCGTTTAAAAAACTTATAGTGCCCCTTCAGACAACCAAAACTACTTTCAGGGAACGTTCTCATACCCGACAGAAAACCTTCCCGGAACCAAAAATTGTTACTTGGGTTGTTTTCAATACAATGGCACAATATCAACCAATTTAGCATATATGCGTTTGGGGAAAAGACCGGCCGTTATGCAACGTTGTTTCCGTGGCTTGAGTTCGCATTTTCACCGTACATATCAATATGCTTCCTCGGGCTCGGTCCTCTGTCCTCCGTACTTGTGCCCCGGAAATTGTTCGAGGCTCGACGTCACCGAGGATGTCTCAATTGTCTAATTGCTGCGAGAAGTAACTTGCACAAGTAGGCCTATTATTCTGTGCTGCAAAGTTGACATACATTTTGAATACATTTGAACTTAGTCTTTGACCACTTTTTGGTATGAGATATATTTTTTTTATTACATTTCATATTATTCAAATATTATATATTTAGTTATTAATATGAAGATGGAAAACAACACATGACAAACATTTAAACATTTAAATCAGTGGAAACAGGGTTCCTGCAAATAGGCCTATAGAGAGTCTTTTTGGTAATTTTAGCATATTTCTTATGACCATGTATATACATTATGATTTCAGTTTAACACTTCAGATATAGCTGTTCTTTTCTTACCTCAACTACTGCCAATGCAAAGCTGACAGGCACTGCTGCTTCTAAAGTGAGGAATTTCTCTCTGTCAGTGTTAGACATGTATGTCATGATCTATCAGTGGAAAGATGGCAGTTTGAGGGGAAAAAATGGATAAATACATTTTGGGTTTCGCTGTAAGAATTGTGGGCTATTTCTTTAAATAAAACAAGATAGTCAGAAATAGAATTAGAGTTGCTTCAATAAATGTGTCAAGACTGTCAAATCAAAATTATTCGATGGATATCATTAACATAGGCTACATACAACACAATTCCCCAGTCCTTTAGCATATGATAAATTGGAGGACATAACATCCCTGTTTTGTGTCAAAAATATATCTGACTAATAGATTAACATAGACAGGCAGCACAACTCAAAGATGTCCTCCATACCAACATTTACTGTCAGCCTACACTATAAAATATGCCATATGAATTTATGATGCATGATGCATACAGACCATATTTCTCAGTTTGGTCACACGCACACCCTCCATCAAAAACGTGATCATTCCAATGGAAGAAGCAGTGATAAACTAGGAAGAGAATAGCAGAGTCATCAAAATTGTAATATGTTTCATTTTAGACACATTAAAAAAAAAAACATTTGTAAGAATTTTAATAACCAAGTTGCATTTTTACAGTTTACATGAATGCGTATTCAACACCATTAAACATTGTTTAAAGCCAATGTTTTAACAGTTTTAAATTTAGCCTATAATCAGATGGTATTGTCGGCTACCATTGGCCCCCGGGCCGCACTTTGAGAATCTATGCACTAAAAGTTCTTATAATGTAGGAAACTACTGCATTGTTCAAACCATCACCACCTTGTGGAAGTATTTGGTACACCAAGCTAGGAAACTAAAACTTCAACCAGGAGCGGTTTCTGGCATGGGCAATATGGGAGGTCGCCCAGGGCGCCATCGTCGGGAGGGCGGCATCACGGGCACTCCGAAGTTTTTTTTTAATTATTATTGCGCACGCGAGCGCCGAAAATTACAATCGCGGGTGATCCGGTTTTGCTTCATTGTCTTTTGGAAGCTTTGGTACTGGTATATCTCCGCCTAAAATAGAAGTATTTGGTATCAAATTAAAGTACACATCCAGACGCATGCATTTGTACGACATTTGTAATGTACTTGCTTGAGAATAAGGGCGTTCAATTTCAGTGTAAAAATCGCCCCCCCCCCCCCCAACTTGGCTGCTGGAGTTCCATCTAATAACCAAGAGCTCAAAAAATAAAACTAAACCAAAACAATCAGTGCACATTATGATATAGACCTATAATTTGAACAGAAGAGCTTTCTATCACCCATTTGCAGAAAATGAACACCCCAAATCCCTTAAGGTTTGCCTGCTTTCAGACTTCAGTGCTGAAGTCTCATACACAAGAAAGGGGAGGGGTTTGGGGCTCAGATCTTCTCCTTTGCTATAGAAGCTAGACATGCATATTGCATATAGTAGAGTAACTAATAGCTACCATAAGTACCATAAGAGTTTTGCAAAAAAAAATAGGAAAAAATGGAAATTAGCAGCAATGGCTATTTAACTTTGTTTTGTTATTTTTATCCTTTTGTTCTAGGCCATGATAATACGATGAGGTGTGCTGCGTCATTATTATTATTATTATTATTATTAATAATAATAATAATAATAATAATAATAATAATAATAATAATAATAATTAGAATAATATTAATTATCATTATTATTATGTTGTCAATGTTTTTTTTTTTTTTTTGGGGGGGGGGGGGGAGGTCGCCAGATAAGGTGTTCGCCCAGGGCACCAAAGAGGGTAGGACCGCCCCTGACTTCAACAACAACAAAAAATCCCAACACTTTGGTGTTTGTAGTCATTCTCACCACAGCGAGAGGCCACACTGTCTCCTTTCTAGCACCGTAGTTGCCAATGCATGAGATGACCAGGATGCCAGCACTGCCAATGCAAACGATTGCCCTGGCAAACAGGAAATCCTCTGTAAGCAAAATATCCTCTTTGAAGAAACGATTTTCTGTGAAAAAGATGTCCATGTCTTTGTTCTACAAAACAAACAAACAGGATATTGTCATATGACGATACAACAAGTTTATAATTTTATGTTGATGTAACATTTATTTTTTTTTAAATAAATAAATAAAGCAGAAGAAAAGCTAGAGTCTGACTCACCGGATTCATCCACAGATTAAATTTGCCAATGAGAATCACAATCAAAGCAGCAGCAATCTATGAAGAATACAACACATTTTGAGATAATAATAATAATAATAATAATAATAATTCAAATATTAATGTTGTTACATATTAATGTCACATATTCTTCAATAATGTAAATATTTTTTCTTTTGATTATTCTTTATAATCACATTTATAACAATAATACATTTAAGTAGGCTATAATTGAATCATAGCCTTCCTTCTGATGTTTTTTTTGGTTTGTTTGTTTGTTTGTTTGTTTTGTTTTGTGATGTCATCTTCTACACCGCAGTGCAATGATCCAACAATTCACAAGGAATAAATGTTATCTGCATGTTAACAAGATGCATGACCCAACAATTCAAAATGATTGAATAATGTTTAATGTTATTTAATGTTAAATAATGTTTCATTTGCATGCAAACAAAGTGGACCAACCAAAAACTCACAATGAGTAAATAATGCTGCATGCAAACAAAGTACAGTTGAGACTTACTGCCATAAGGATGTTCAATCCGGTGAAGATACTTTTCAGATAACGGTTAATCTTCACCATGGTGATAAACTGGGCAGGGTTAACACACCAGAAGATGGTGGAGACAATCAGCTGTGACTATCTTTGCAGCATCTGTCAGTCAAAGTACACAATAGTCAGGTCAAAACTAAATAGGCTAGAGATTTTCTTTGGTTCTCTAATATGAAGGAAAACAAAAAATAACATCAAATAACATCTGACATGGCCAGAAGAAACACACATTTCATGATTAGTAATGACTAATAGTAATGACTAATGACTAATTAGTAATGAATAAAAACACAAGAATTTTACTCTCCTAGTCTACCACTATGCTATAATGAGATGTAATAAAGTTTTTCTTGAATCTTGAATCTTGACTAAATATTACTGTATATTTGTAACTATGTTCAAACCACTAACTCCTGTTGCTTTTACAGCAATCACAGAGAGTAATCAACTCAAACAGCGTTACCCCTGGCTGTCTAGCGACAGCCAACAAGCTGTAGCTTATTGCTATAACACATTAGCATCAGGTTATAAAACACAAATTAGCAGTATATAAAACACAAACATGCAGTGGGCTAATTATGAAGTAGGCTAACACACTGGCAGGAAAGATGTTTCACTAAAACTACATGTAAAGATTCATTATTACAGTATTGAATTACACCACACAAAGGAATTGATAACCTACTTACCAAACGTGGATTAATAAAAGATATCTTTTAGCCAAACCTTCGGTAACGGTTCCCGCGCACTTCAATCCGGCGCTTTCATTTCCTCATTACTGTGGTCTGTTCACTTCCTCATCAGGGACTGGAGCTCTGCATGAGTCACTCACATCAGAGTCAGCAGGCCCCTGCAGGCCCCTGTTGTAAGGATGCCAACTTCACAGCTTGACCTCATTTTCAGGGCTTGCTTGATTGTTCGCAGCAGGGCCAGCCCATGTCTCTCTGGGGCCCTAAGCAGAGTTTCATTTCAGGGTATCCCTACTACTGAGGGGGCACTTGAGTGATTTGGGGGCCCTAAGCAACCGCATTTTTCATTCAAGTATGCTTCAGGCCAAATCTGGTTTGCAGCAATGTAGCCACAGATCGCTGGTGTCACCAAAATAGCTTTTTTCTTTCTTTTTTTTTCTTTTTATTACCTCCACCAAGGAGGTTATGTTTTCGCAGTCGTGTGTGTGTTCTGTCCGTGTGTGCTTGTGTGTGTCTGTCTGTGTACAACATAACTCGAGAAGTGCTGCATGGATTTGGATGAAATCTTCAGACAACGTGTGTATTGGGACAAGGAAGAACTGATTTGATTTTGGTGGCGATTGGTGACCCAGAACACTGTCTGTGACCACATTGTCTTGGTGGAGGTCTGTGCTCTCTGAGTGCTTTTCTATTTTTTTTTTGCCTACATTTCTCAGGTCCCAATATCAGGGTTGCCCTCAATGACATGCCCTGTGACAATGGAACTCTTGAGATCCATTATAAGCTTGTCCGTGCGGAAGAATAAATGTAGGCCTACTATCCTACCACTTTTCCACCACCCTGTTTTTGTCCCTCTCTCATTGGCCAATCACAACACAGCTTGGAAAAACAACAAAAACACTATCTGCCATAGACACACATTCATTTGACTACAGCTAACAGCCTCAGTAGAAGCTGTCACGTAACCATATCGAACTTCAACTTTAACCAAAAATTGCCATCTACAGGAAGCATACTGACTCATGAGGGTGCAGGGATTCATCCTCCACTTGGGTGTGTGTGTGTGTGTATGTGGGTCTATGGGTGAGGTGCAGTGAGTAAGCCAGTCTCCTTCCTGCAGATGCCAACCCCTGACCAATGCTGAAGTCACACCATGGTCAGGTTTTTTCTTGTTTCCCAATTAACCTAGCCTGACATAGCCCGCCCACAATACGAATGTTCATCCGTATCCATGGTCTGGGAACGGTCTTCTTGGGTGTGTTTACATCGGTAGAGTGTCTACCGGCCAATAAGCCAAGCTAATTAGACGAGCTGTCCAGTCGTTTCAAACCAAAAGTGAATGCCCTCCCCCCGCAGTATAATCGCGTCAGGTTAAAGAACCTCCAGACCATGAATACGGATGAACAGCAGTATTATGGTCGGTCTATGTCAGGCTACAATTAACCTATTAGGCAGATGATTTCCACTGGTCTGTACTGGGTTTGACCAGCAGGGGGCCGTGTAGAGCACATCTGCACTCTTCTGATCAATGAGCCCATGTGCATGTTGGTTGGCCTATATAAAAATAAAAATCCAGCACCTGTCCCATGATGTTTCTTTTTAATATTAAGAAATCTAATATTTTATTTCATGTATTAAACTATCTATTTAGGCCTTTATATTTTCATCAGACTACAATTGTACTAACAGCTTACCACTTTGTGATTTTTAATAATTTTTTTCATTACATAATAAATTAAAGGTGGTTTTGTTTGGGTGTAAAATATAGTCTTTTTGTCAGGCCATATTGCCTATTTGTAGGCTATACCAAATCTACAGCATATTGTCACATTCTTTTTTTAATACCCTGTGTATGAGAGATTTTAGAGCATATGATTAAGTTCCAAACACATTATTCAAAGAAAAAGTCTTTATTCTTCACATATTTTACATTCACCGAATTGTATAATTTGAACATAGAGGCCTATTTACATTACGGTATTTAAAATACTGCAGACTACAGAAATGTCTGCACCAACATGTTGATTTTCAAGATTTTAGCTTTGATGTATAGCCCAGGAGAGCTTATTAAATCATTAAAAGTGATAAAATTCATATTGGAAGGAAGGTATTGGTGCAACAGGACAATAACAACAACAAAGTGATACATACTGATACACATAATTCTTACATTTCTTTGAGCAAGAGTCCATAGGGACGAATGGCACTGGTCACAATCTCCTTCTCTCTCTCAGCAGATGTTCCCTCCGGAACAGGAACCAGCCAATAGGAGTCCTTTACGCAGATTTTTCTGTAATTGGGATTGATCCTATTCTGCAGTGCAATCTTGTAGGTCTTTCCAGTCTTCTTTGATATGAAGGTCTTGGCATATCCATGACTTTCAGCCACATCGATGTCAGGGGTTGAGTAGATTCCTCTCCCATATGAGGCCCCGCCTTGTACCCAGACTGAATGATGCCAACCGCTCCCTCAATGGTGGTTCCATGATAAGAAACAGGCCACTCTCCTGGAGACGAACTGCAACCCAGCCAAGCATTCCCATCTTTGTATTTACCTGAAACCTTCAAGGCGATCCGGTTCCATCCGCCAGGGCGCTTGTATACCTCTCCACCACGCTTGTACTCATGTGAATCGGTTATGTTGGTGAAGTCAAAGTCCCACATTGGGTGAAAGAATTCCTTTTCATTGATGAACATCTCTTTTCGGATAGCTGAGTTGGTACAGTCAGAGATAAGAGATGGTCTTACATGCTTCAGCAGTGCAGGGTCTAAAGACCTCAACCAAACCGCAGGAAGAAAGGTCTCCATATTTAAGACAGGGCCATTTCCAGAATCACCATCAGGCAAAGAAGTGATTGGGACTCCCAGACAGGGGCGTCGGAGTGGGGGGAAAAGGGGGACTGAGTTACCAGGGCCCCAAGGGGGAGAAGGGCCCATGAGGAATCTGTATTTTTATTTTTATTTTAAATTTTATTATTATTATTTTTTTTAATATAGTCTTTAAATATCACAATATATGTTGGTATTAGCTAATGCAATAATAAATCGTTCGATTAATGGATTGAATTGTGTGCCCTACATAGTATCTGGGGACAGGGCCCCCCACACTTCGCAAAATGGTTTAGTCCGCTTTCACCGGCCTTTTCAACTAGGCGCATTTAACGTTACGTTCATTCAGCTGCTGAGGCAGCGCTGCGCGTTGGAGCTGGTGTGTCTGTTGGCCCACTGTGAATGAAACAAAATCCATCTTTCATTAACAAAAATGGAGGCAGGAGAGAGATGAGGCAAATCAACTGCTAACAAACTTCTTTCCCAAGAAAGGTGAGCCCAAATGTGAAAGCAAACAGCCCACACTAATGAACAATAGCCTACTAGTCTAGTAGGAAGGGGGGGTCACATGCACCCGAAAGATATATTTTTTTAACCTAGCTTTTTGTAATCCTTAAGGTGTCTAGTAAATGGAGTTAGTTGGCCCAAGAGCCAATTTTTGTCCCATATATGATTTTTTTAACCATCTTCTATGGCCGACCTGGATTTTCCACTGTAAAAAATTAAAACTTTAAATCAACATAACTCCTGAACTATACATCCGACAACCATCATTCACCCCATTTTATGTTTGTCTTTTCACGGGGAATTGATTTGGCAAAGACTCAAATGAGTAGATCTTGTTTGATGCAGAGCATCTTAAGTAAACACAAGAAAATCACATATTTTACCTAATCTGAATGGCAGGAACTCCTCCCCTATACACCCTATTGATATTTCCCCCTAAGATTTGTATTTTCACAATCTTGAACATGTGTACTAAACACAAATAGATGATATCCACCCTGAAAGTTTGTCAAATGTATGTTTATTCTGACATTTTGTTTGTTATCCTGGATTTTCCCAAATGCTAAAAAGATGATGTAAAATCAACATAATGCCTTAACTATCCATTTTGCAGGGGTAATTGGCCATTTTTGTTGTTTCATGTTGGCCTGAGGTATTGATGGAGATGGGTAGTGACAGGACTGGAGGATTTGTGGAGCATTATCATCCAAATAAATGCAAAAATGTAGGCAAATGTGTAGAATTAGCCAGGGAATACCCATGCTGCCTTGCACGCTTTCACCATGTGAATCAGCATGGTGTCCATGACTGATCTCTAATCCTACCTTTGGGATCCAATCACAGAACGGGGAGGGACTTCCCTTGGAGTACCCATGCTGCCTTGCGCACTTAATTCCATGTATATCATCTAGTATACAGTACTTGATACCATTGGGTATAAGCTACATACAGATAGCCTAGAAATCTAGACGTACTCTAGCGGTGGCATATAGATTTGCTCAGCCAGTTTGTCTAGTAGCAAGCCATAATTTGATCGGCAATGGTGTTCGACCAATCACAACTCTATGTGTTAAGGGCGAGCTTCACCAAAAATAACGGTCCTTTTGGTGTTTACATGTTGTTCGTTCCTCGATTGATTATAGGTTATCCTATTGTGTGTAGAAGCTGTTTGAAAGATATCTGCATTGTTCCGTCCACGATTGAGTTCAGTCTGTCTATTGATGTCAGACTATACATTTTAGTATTATAGGATGGCTTGCCAGGCTAACGTGCAGATGCTTATGATTGACCTTCGTAATGCCCATGGCTCTGGACAATCGTAAACCATGTTTCCTTGTATGGTGTCCTCATTGCTGTCATTTGGGCTAGTTCAGTGCCATTAAGCCAATTCAGAGATACCCAGGTATGGCCTCTTCTTGGTATGGCCCCAGACCATGAAGCCCAGAGGTGTGGTTATCTTAAAGTTTAAACAAGTTGTTTATATATTGCATTTCTGTCAACTCATTTTTTACCACTAGCTTTTATGTTAACCATGTGTTCTTACAGCTGTCCACAAACACCTCACAATTTATCCACTGGGGTGCTAAGTAATGGTCATTTAGCACTGGTGATTTTGGCTTAGAGATTTGGACCTGAGGCATTAAGGGGAAATTAATCTGAAAGCAAGCACCCTCTCCACTATCTATGTATACAGCAATGACCATTAGTAATAATGGGTATACACTATACATCCAATTTCCATGGGCTTGTGGAATATAGGATATAGGATGTAGAATATAATCCTCAGCCATCCAGTGTGGTGTCCCACGATACTCCAGCTGGTCGTGGTGTGAGGGCAGCAACTGGCTGGGGGAGCCAGACTGTGAGGACTGGCTGGCTGAGGACCACTGGCTAGAGAGGCACCAGAGGTCCAGTGACTGGGTTAGTGAGGATGATGAGTGCATGGGCCACAGAGGAGGGAAATGAGTGGACTACTGAGGAGGAGGAGTCTTGCAATGAGCATTCCAGTGTCCTTGTCTGGCAGTCAGCAGCCTTCCAGCTCTTGCTCTGGCTGCCCACAGCTCTCCTGTTCCAGTTTGGTGTATCAGCAGCCCTGCTCCGCACCTGACACGAAACACACCCTGCCGTCCCATGCACCTGAAGTGAACACACCGGCTCCTCTGCCGGCCCTGGCTTCTCACCCAGACTCTGCTCTGGCTTCTCTAGCTCCTCTGCTTCCTCCAGTTCCAGCTCCTGCACCACACCAGGCACTTGCTCCGGCTCTAGCCCACACTGCTCCTCTAACTCCTTGGCCAGACCCAGCTATGGTCCCTCTGGTTCCTCCAGCTGTGGTTCCTTTGACTTCTCCGCTAGAGTCTTCTACAGGCCCCGGTCCCAAGTAATTGGACCCTCTGCACCTCTTGGTCCGGCCTGCTGATCTTCTCCCCAGCCTTCCCCCTGACCCTCTGCTCCTGGCCTTACCGGCCTCCTGGTCCTCCCCCCGGACCTTCTCCAGACCTGACTGCCCAGTCTGCTAATTTTGGGATGTCTGGGATCTGTCCCTTACTGCTGACTGACACACTACATATCCGTCAGTGCTGGAGCTCTCTCAAGAAGCATTGTGGGCTCGTCAGTTCCAACGGCTCCATTGCTTGCGTTGAGAACTGTTCCATTTTTCAGGCAGTAACTGATCCGTCATCCAATTAACTCAACACTCCCCTACATCAGACATGCCCTCCATCATCTGTTAACAGATGTGTATAGTGTGTAACTTGCGTTAGAGTGGGGATGTTTACTGTAACATTCCTGCGTCACGTGCGTCACCAAGAGGAGGAGATGCGGAAGGCGAAGGCTGTTGAACTTGCCACCCAGGGGACATGGACCAGATGGGACCTCCCGAACAGGAGGGTCACATGGTCTGAACTCTGGGAGGCTGGAGCCATTCTGTGTGAGCTTTCTCCTAAGGTCTGTGTACGACACACTGCCCTCACCAGTGAACTTGGCAAGGTGGGGCCTGAGGGACGACCCACACTGCAGGCTGTGTGGGAAGAAGGGGACCCTGTCCCACATACTAGCAGGATGCCAAACAGCTCTAGCCCAGGGGAGATACAGGTAGAGGCATGACCAGGTGCTCTGCGTGATTGCAGACATCCTAGAGCAGGCCAGGAGAAGACCACAACCTAACAAGGCACAGGTACCAGCAGTACAGTTCATCAGGGCAGGAGAGCAGACGTCCACTGTTAAGAGAACAAGGACCAGCATCCTCATCCTCCAGGGGGCACAAGGATGGGAGATGTCAGCTGACCTGGGCAGGAAGGTCACTTTCCCCCCCGTTGTCATCTGGTCAGAGCAGGCTAAGAAGATCATCCTGGTGGAACTAACTGTGCCATGGGAGGAAGAGCCTGAAATATCAAGATCTCATCATGGAGTGCAGGGAGAAAGGCTGGCAAGCGTGGCTATTTCCAATGGAGGTGGGGTGTAGAGGGTTTCTGGCACAGCCTGTATGGACGGTGCTCACTTCACGTGGCGTGGCAGGCAGAGAGCGCAAGGCAGCTGTGCGCAGGATTGGGGAGGCAGCAGAACGAGCCTCTTGCTGGCTGTGGTTTAAAAGAGAGGAGGAGGGCTGGAGGCCTGGAGCTGATGGGCAGTGACCTGGCCACCACTGCTGACCCGCCAACTGGAGGGTGTAGCGGTTAAGGGTCGAAATACCCAGAGAAGGTTGGGCTCCGTCTGACGACATCAGCTCCAGGCCAAAAGCCTCAGTTGTTTGGAGAGCGACTGTATATATGAAATCACCCGATGTATGCAACCAGTAACTTGCGTTAGAATGGGGTTGTTTACTGTAACATTCCTGTCCTGTCCTATTCTCAGCCTATCTCCAGTCCTGTGTCAGCATGTACATATCTGCATTATCTGTGTGCTCCTGTCCTCTGCTTAAAGTGTACCTGTCTTGACATTTGGGTCCAACTTACCCCCAAGATACATGACGAGCGTTTCTCAAAGTCTAGGAAGCATGCTTGGAAGGCTGCTTTTTCAAGCATTCCACGTCATTGTTAGTCGCCAAGTACTGTTCCAAAGTCAAGCATCCTTCTAAAGTCTACTGAGGACAGAGGCCTTTGTTCATAGATTTTTCAAGGATGCACTGATGGAACCTTGGTTTTTAAGTGTACGGCTTCCAAGGCTAGTGTGCTACCTAGGAAGCATGCTTGACTTTGAGAAACACTCGACATGAGGTTATATTCTTTCAAAAAAGAAGTAGGGTTGCTTCCCTTTATTCCACAGGGTCAAATTGGGTATATGCCCATATTACTAATACTCATTGCTGTATACATGGATAGTGAAGCATGCTTTCAAAAAGGCGTGGCATAAGGAGTAAATTTATTTCCCCTTATTGCTTTAAGCTAAAGTCACCAGTTCTAAATGACCATTACTTAATTTCCAGATTATGCAATATTCCAGTGGATATTTTGTAAGATGTTTCTGGACAGCTGAAAGAACACATGGTTAAAAAAAACTATTGGTAAAAAAATCATTCAAAGTAATGGAAAAATGAAAAAGCCAAACATTCCCTCACTACTAGTGTAAACTCATCACACCTCTGGGATTCATGATCTGGGGCCATACCAAGAAGAGACAGACATCTGGCAAGCCATCCTATAACACCAAAATGTATAGTCTGACATAGATAGACCGAACTTAATCGTGGGTGAAACAAGACAGTTATCTTTCAAACTGCCTCTGCACGCAATAGGATAGCCTATGATCAATCAGAGGAATGAACAAGTAAAGGCCAATTCAATGGACCGTTGATTTCGATGAAGCCCGCCCTTAACAGAGTGAACGCCAATGGTGTCCTACCAATCAAATTCCCTATGTCTTGCTACTAGACATAGGCCGCCGCTAGAGTACGTCCAGATTTCTAGGCCAACTGTACGTAGCTTATATCCAATTTCCTCAATTACTGTATATCAACTGACGTACATGAAATGAAGGCAACATGGGTACTCCCAGGCAAGTCCCTTCCCATTCTGTGATTGGATCCAAAAAGCAGGGCTAGATATCATTCATGGACACCATGCTGATTCACATGGCGAAAGCGTGCAAGGCAACATGTATTCCCAGACTAATTCTACACATTAGACAACATTTTTGCATTTATTTGGGTGATAATGCTCAACAAATCCTCCAGTCCTGTCACTACCCATCTCAGGCCAACATGTAACAACAAAAATGGCCAATTACCCCTGCAAAATAGATAGTTAAGGCATTATGTTGATTTTACATCATCTTTTTAGCATTTGGGAAAACCCAGGATAACAAACAAAATGTCAGAATAAACGTACATTTGACAAACTTTCAGGGTGGATATCATCTATTTGTGTTTAGTACACATGTTCAAGATTGTGAAAATACAAAAGTTTGGGGGGAAATATCAATAGGGTGTATAGGGGAGGAGTTCCTGCCATTCAGATTAGGTAAAATATATGATTTTTTTGTGTTTACTTAAGATGCTCTGCATCAAACAAGATCTAATTATTTGAGTCCTTTGCCAAATCAATTCCCCATGAAAAGACAAACATAAAATGGGGTGAATGATGGTTGTCGGATGTATAGTTCAGGAGTTATGTTGATTTAAAATTTTCATTTTTTACAGTGGAAAATCCAGGTCGGCCATAGAAGATGGTTAAAAAAGTCATATATGGGACAAAAATTGGCTCTTGGGCCAACTAACTCCATTTACTAGACACCTTAAGGATTACAAAAAGCTAGGTTAGAAAAATATATCTTTCGGGTGCATGTGACCCCCCCTTCCTACTAGACTATACCTGCAATACCATCGCGATTGTCAGTGCTACTGCACAACACAGAATTAGAATTAGAACATGACAGTGAAAGTGAACA
This sequence comes from Sardinella longiceps, assembly GCA_027497455.2. NCBI lineage: Eukaryota > Metazoa > Chordata > Actinopteri > Clupeiformes > Clupeidae > Sardinella > Sardinella longiceps. The sequence continues at coordinate 24,652 of JAODXP020004864.1, read as the reverse complement.
TGTATTGCCTGACAGGTGCCTTAATTAAAAAAAGTAATTGTGTCTTCTATCATGTGTCAATCTGATGTAGTTTACTTTAACAAATGTTTTACCCATATAAAAGTAGGCTACATTTAGATATAATTAGTTACTTATTGTCTGTTTGTGAGACCTTTGTGTTTGATCAATACAATTGGTTGGATCACAGGATTTAATTTATAGGCCTTTCTGTGTATTAAAAAGAAGCTTCACAATAGTTAAGCTACTTATGACATTTTTTCATAGCTTAGCTTGCTGCATTTTGTCTTCCGGTAGTGTAGTGAAGCTTCAGATGATGTGGAGTAACTGACAGCTTGCTACATTTACTGAGTTATCCTCAGTATTGCCCCGGCAATATTACTTTTCAATCTGGTATTGCCTGCCAATACTACTTTTAAGTGCAACATTGAGCTTCAAATCTTACATGAAGCTACATTAAAAAAAAATATATATAGCCTATTATAACCTGTGAAAATGCACCAGAATGCAGGAAAAAAACATCTAACTATTCTAAAATTTCCTGGGGGAGTACCCCCAAACACCCCAGTGGCTAGGTCTACCCTACTACTTATCAAATAATGTAACATTTTTCTTTCACAACTACTGGGTAGACCTATTCTGTGACATTAGCAATAAGATATCCATGAAAAGCCCAATTCCTACTCTACCAGTATGACCAGCATTTATAATAAACATACGTCTAACACATTTTAGGCTAATCGCTGATAAAATTTGGCAATACTACTTTAAAACATGTGATGACACCTCTGGATGAGTAGCTTGCCCAACACTGCATGCTTGTAGAGTCATCTGTCCAGGTAGAGAAGTGACAGGAATGAAGAGAGTAGTAGTTTAGAATAATCTGTGGCTACATAACAGTCCAGGCTGGACTGGCAGTAGGGGCACCCGTGTTTGTTGACAGATTTCTAGACACTTTTTTTTTAATGGGGGTATGGGGGGCCCATGGCCATTGCTTGTACCCAGGGCCCGGAATTTGGTGCTACGCCCCTGCTCCCAGAAGTGCAGAGAGACCCTCTACAACAATTGATCTATCCATCACACACAATCAAGCAGGGCGGATAAATCACACGAGAAATGGTTGCAGTTAGAAATGTACCTAATTTTTACAACGTGATCACAAACTACTCTCGGTTTTCGTTCTGACTTTTTTTTATCCTGTTGCTTAATGGGCGTAACAGCTTGTGGTCACACACACACACACACACACACACACTTGTTATAAATGTACTTTGCCATTTTCATGCTTGAGTTACAGTATTTGCATGCACCTCAGAAAAAAAACACATTGGCTATGTTTAATCTGCTTTAGGTGAGTAATGTGGTGATTATCCTTTTATTTTTGATTGAATAAAAAAAGAAAAAAAAGACATACATGTACAGTTAACTATCTGTAGCATATTCAATTTTCAATTACATTTATTGATATTTAAAGTGTAATATCACCACAAAACATGGTCTCAGAACACTGAACAAACTTCAATGCACAGAAAGAAGAAAACTTGTGACAGATGCAGCATAGACAAATGCCTAATATGTGCAAAAAGAAACTGAAAATGTGCAGCAGGCAGCAGAAGGGAAAGGGGTTTCCTTCGCAGACTATGCCACCCCAGGAATTAAAGACAAATGAGGGCCAGCTTACACACACACACACACACCAAAATAAGACATGTACTGGTGCAGTTCAGGGCACTGACAGACCCAACCAGCAAACCGAACCACACAGCACAAGTCCACAGTTAGACAATGGACAGAAGATAAACATAATGAAATTCATACTGCTTCATTTACTTTCAGTTTCATTTTCCTGTAAAACAGCCACGGGTGGAATTTCAGAGAAAGGCACAAGGATTTCAACTCTCTCTCTCTCTCTCTCTCTCTCTGTGTGTGTGGTGTGTGTGTGTGTGTGAGTGAGAGAGAGAGAGAGAAAAATTCAATTCAATTCAATTCAATTTTATTTGTAGAGCGCACAAATACAGTACATTGTCTCGCAGCGCTTTACAGACAGTACGGGAAGCATCCATGAGAATCAGGGGCAAGGAAAAACTCCCTCGCTTTGTAAATAATTTGGGTAACACTTTACTTGACGGGTGAGTACATAACACATTCATAGCAGCTTTCATAAAATGCTCACAAAGCATTCATGACTGTTTCATAAGACATGACTCCACCTTCATACCCAACCCTTCATAAATGTGGAAGATAGAATGTCGATAACATATCAAAATAAAAGTCCAGTGGTCTCAAAGCAGCACTGCAATTTATGTTTGTCACCCGATCATGTCACACCTGAATATTTCATGGATATCTATATGAAGTCTACTTCAAATGTCACTTTACTATACAGGTTGCGAAGTATAATCATTCATCTGAGTTTAACACTGAGAGGTAAACTAGAGCTGACCAGTATTTGTGGACCCTGATGTATCTGATATTACATATTCAGGTAAAGTATTTAATAAATAAATAATAATAATAATAATTAACTAATTAAAAAAATATGCTTGCTCCTGTCCAATGGTCTAAAAGAAGTCCTTGATTTAAACCTGTTACCTGATCAAGTCAAATCAAATGTAATGGACAAATGCAGTATCAGATCATGAGTAAGCATCTAATTTAAATGTTTTTTAAATGTTTTTTAAAATGTAATTCAAAAATATCTCACCTTGGGGTAATTATATTTTTTGGTAACACTTTACTTGACGGGTGAGTACATAACACATTCATAGCAGCTGTCATGAAGTGTTCACAAAGAATGCATGACAGTTTCATAAGACTTGACACAACATTCATACCTAACCTTTCATGAATGTGGAAGACAGAATGACGATAACGTATCAAAATAAAAGTCTGACGGTCTCAAGCAGCCTTGCCGTTTTTACTCAGATAAAGTCATATCTGAGTCAATGGATGGATAAGTCCAGTGCCAAAGAGACAGAACATAGACAAACCTATCATTTTAATGTTGTGTACTATGTTTTATGATTCTCACCTCAATGTATTTTACCTCCCACTGTTACACTCAGATGATTATGAAATGATTATGAATACTTCACAACCCGTATAGTAAAGTGACATTTGAAGTAGACCTCATAAGATATTCATGAAATACTTACAAAGGCTGGAGGATTAATTTCATTGTAGGCCTGTTTATGAAATGCTGGATGCAATTTTAATAACATTTTTAATGTCCATATGAAGAGCTGAGATGCAAAACCCCCTAAACACCATTTTTGTGAAAACTGAGTTAATGATATTGTGTGAATCCCGTATAAATCTAGAATATGTAAATGAAATGTATTTGTGAAAAAATAAAATAAAACCTGCTCCCCACCGTGTCTAAAATATCTGTTTACAATCAAAACACTGTAAACGCCTGATAAAAAATGACTTTTTTCTCAAAAAGTGGTCAAGTTGAGTTGGGGGGTTTTGCATCTGAACTCTTCATATGTCCTTAATTCTAATAATTAATTAACTCATTATTGATCAAAAGTGTTTTATTTTGTAAAGGTGCATACAACCATGTTTTTAGACAAAGTGTCAGGCTCTTGTTAAAGTAGAAATGAAAAGATTACCTGCAAAAAAGGAAACTACAAAATATCCCCAAACTTTAAGACATTGGAACTGTTGTCGGGCTTTTTAATTTCTGCACACACAACTAAGAAAAACTAAGAAAATCAGCCTATGGTATTATTTATCGGTGTATGAAATTGGCAATAACTTCCCCCTTTTTTTCATTTTTTTAATTTTCTCCTCTAAATCTGGTGTTCTGGTGATTGCTGCCCGGCAGCGCTGGGTGAAATCAGACATTTTTTCTCTGTCTGGTTCCCATGGAGGCAGAGCTTTGAACGCTTTAGGGCAGACCAGATGGAGCTCTGCGACTGGTGCGGTTCTTGCAATTGTATTTCGGTCAACAGCAATGGCAGTAAACGCCCTCTTCATCGATCCAACGTCTTGATATTTCTTCAGTGCTCTGCCATACCTCTGAATGATTCCATTCGTTGTCAGCACTACAAGAAAAAAATAATTTATTAGTACAAAACAGACTTACTTCACTTTATGGATAGAAAAGTGAAGTAAGTCCCTCATAAAGGATACAGAACAGATCAAGCATCAATGACACCAGGCATTGAATGCATGATGAAGCTACTGGTACTCAGAGAAGTGGGAGATGTTGGCTCACAATGGATCTTTTAAGCAAGTTCTGAAGTTCTAAGCAAGTTCTGAAGATGTAAATTCATTAGGCTAATACCAATGTTTTGTTTAAATAGTCCAAGTAAAATATGTTTTACTCAACATATTCAGTACTTATTCCCCCCACCTGCAGAATTTTTTTTTTATGTCTGCAAGTGTATAGAATTTACCTCTTCTTCTTGTTGGCTCATGTTTAGGCTTTTTTTCTTTCTTGATCTTCTTACGAGATGTTGCACTACTGGAAGAGTCTGAAAACCTGAAGGAGCCAACAGAGTCGAAGTCTGAGGTGTTGCTGTCGTCTTTGTGATGAAAAAAATCTTTTGGTTCTGTCTTGATTTTCAGTTTCTGTTTTGGTGGATTCTCTGAAAAACAAAAGTAATTGAGCAACTTTTTATTCACTGAAAAATGTAAACACCGTAACCAAATTGACATCATGTGGACATTTTGCATTACAGTAAGCATCGCCTTACCTGTAAAGTGCTCTGACTTTCAAGCTGGTTTTGGAGAAATTCTTTGTCAGCAGATAAACCGGACACTTTTTCCTCCAAAAGTTGTACTTTGAACTTCATGCTGTCAAGTTGACAACGCAGCTTTGCTATTTCATGCATAGCTGTTGGGGAGTCTGCTGACGAGACATTTATTGGTGATTACAATCAAAGAAACAGAGCTTTAAATCATTACATTTTTGTTTAATAGCAAAATAATCACTGTGCTCAACATGATATAGTATGACATAAACTCCACAGGTGACCCACATAGAGCGGCAAAAACAATTCATGCTATTAAAATAAACTTTTACTATGGATGATATTATTTAGATTGAGCATTGGTTATGTTTCATATTGTGTGCCTGTATAACTGTATGCAAAGTATAAGAACTAACTCAAAATGTTGATACTGCAAAAAACACAATGGCACTTAAGAGCTGTGACCCCCCACCCCAAAAAACACACCACTTCCACCCACCCTAAGTAACGTTAGCCCCTAGCCGCTTCCACGACGGCCCTCTTCTACAGCACACCGGCTCTTTACCATTAAATGCACAACATGGCTGACACCAGAGGTAATTTCACTACATTTCCAACACCCTGCAACAACATGCACGTGACAACTACATTTTCATGGTATCCTTGTTTCCAACTTACACATGGGCATGGTCCCTTTGGATGGTTCCGCCTCTGCCGCTCTCTCCTGCACCTGTTCATCTGACGGCTTACGTTTTTTCTTCTGACCCACCATTACCAATGGTCCTGGCTGTATTTATATCACAGGAAAAGAGTAGTATGATAAGTAATCCAAGTTGATACGACACAGGGTATCAAAAATAAATAAATACGGGGTTTATTAGACTCCTGCTTACAACAACTAGGCCCAGTATATCATTCTGTTTACCCAGAATTGAGCTATGGTATAAATAAAATCTTTGCGAACATTAAGAAATTATTTTCTTGTCTTTATTCATTTCATTCAGTTGTAAATTTATTTTACAATCGCTAGTCAAGAGATTCAGTTGGCTAAGATGGCCGTAGAGAGCTAACGTTAGTTTCCAGCGTTTTCCATGAGTTTGCCAGAAGCTAAAAAACATCCATGGCTAAATATGCTACTGCGGGTTTCAGTGGCGCCTCCAGGCGTACGGCTGTACGCACTGTGCGTACCTTGGGAGAGCGAGCGAGCGAGAGAGAGAGAGAGAGAGAGAGAGAGAGAGAGACGCGCAAGCGAGAATCGGGCGGAGAGATTTGTCATTTGTAGAGATTTGTCAAGTTCTGAAGTAGCCTATTGAAATGTTTTAAATGTGTCAATAGGCAAATTTATTTTAGGAGGCTTGCATGGTTGTATCTATCACACTAGGCTATGCATTATAATTTTCTTACAATGGGCCATTTGCGAGTTGTGGGCGCCCTTCGTTTCGCGCACCAGTGGAAGGCAAAGGGGAGGGGGAGAGGCCCTGTCCCTACACCGGGCAGCTATAGTGCAAGAAGTTGGTGTAGTCTACACCACGCAGTAATTCCTTCGAAATAAGCATAGCCTACTTAATTCATAATATTGTTAAGCCAACCCGACAATATCACAAACAATTTCCTGGGTTGTGCGAAATCTTCGCTTGCCTACATTTCAAAACAACAGCAACAGCATCAAAGCGCTTAGATTTAGACCTAATTGATGCATCATACATGCATGATGTCCTCTACCTTCAACAGGATAGGCTGCTCACAAACCCAAATTAACCCTCCGCGAATGTGAGAACCAGGAGTCTCCATTTGTCCAAGACACGTCCTTCCCATATAATGACAGAAAAAAGTTGGTTTTCCCCCTAAAGTAATGCAGTGCAGCCCGCGCGCATGTGTGTGTGTGTGAATGCAACAAAAGTTCACTGTCGAGTTTATCGTACATAATCTATGTAGGCGAGTTAATGTTCATGTAGTTCAATTTTAAAATTCAAGTTTAAGTTCACCTTGTATTGAAGTTGATTTCTAAAGAAGAACGGCTGACGCACGCACAACGCACACACACTTTTTTTTTTTTTTTTTTTTTGCGCGGGGCATTTGTGCGTACCCTACAGTTCAATCCTGCAGGCGCCCCTGGCGGGTTTAATGCTTTATCTTAAAACAGTTTCTGATTATATGTCATCGAATGGTTTGTCTATCACTCCTACCTTATCAGAAACAAAGGCAATACAGGTACGCGGCTGAGAAAGATCACTTGCCACTACAAGCACGAGGACCAGAGATTTCTAGACAGACGAAGACGTGTTTCTTTCGTTTTGGAGCCTAATAAGCCCAGTACTCATTGTGTTGGCACGCCCTCTTGTGTCAGAGTGTGGGATGTCTTGCATTGAAGTATTTCTCAAAAGAAGGGAAAGTATTTCACATTTCTCAATTATTTAATTTTCGTGAGTTCATTTTTCTTCTGATCCATGAGTTGATTTCAATACAGACCCCCCCCCCCCCACACACACACACACAAACAAACATAAATTGCACACTATATCAACTCCATCAAGATACAGTATAGCCTATTACCTCTCTTTAACACATTTACAATAATATCTCTAGGCTAATACAAAATAATGACATTAAATAAAAACAAGATGTGTGTGCCATTTGCCTGACAATAACTCTTGAAGTGACCCTTGAATGTGAATTCATAACAAAGCACAGTTTGCTTCCCTTATATCATGGAGCAATCTACCCAACACATGGTGTCTATGAGTTTCACAGAGCCAGAATTTCCACTCAATCATTTTCAAGTGCATTTTGAGCGACTGACTAGTGCGGTTTCCTCTGTGTCGCCAAACCTCAACTTTGTAAGATTGCCAGGCTCTTTCAATGTGTTGTGTATGTGCAAATGTACGAGGGTCCACAAAATTTTGCTTGTGACAAACGGAGTAGTGATTGTAGCCCATCCTATTCAAATGTCCCCTGTATGCTCTCCATTCATCACTGACAACATGGCTACCACGTCTGACATGCTTTCTTATCAGATTACATAGTACATCTCTAGAGCGATTCTGGACCAATCTTAACACAGGTTTACGGGAATGGGCACCAACTTCGAGCATTCCAAATACCCACTGTCGCTCTCTTCTCCATGTGTTCCCCCTTCTTCCTCGATTGTACTGCAAAGAGAGACAAGTCAGGAAGTTATGTGCTGTACATCAATAATTGCAAGTATTGGAAATTTGCCCACCCCTCCCCAAATGCTCCACTCTTTACCTCTGCCCATCATCAGAAAGCCCCCACTCACTGCATTCTTTGCACTTTAGTCCCATATACCCCCTCTCCACACATACACACATCCCATCACCAGAAAGTCCATCACCCTTTCTCAGCAAAGCAGTTTTCATCTTCATGGTCTGTTCAGGGTCATTATTGTGTCATAAAACTACCATGCCATGTATGCAGTCTAGTCTCCAAAGCGAGGGGATACTCTGCTTGGAAGTCGTCTTTCAGTCGAGGGCAGCAACATTTATGCAGCCCAAGACCATGATACCATCAGCACCATGCTTGACTTTAAGGGTGCTCTTCACCATGTTGCTGCCACACACACTGGACACAATCTGAGCTGAAGAAGCTGTTCTTGGTCCTCTGAGAAGACAAGCAGTTCAAGAACATGAAATACTGGAACCATGTCTCCAGACACTGGTCACAATTTTAAGTGTCAAGATAACTGTTTTAAGTGTATAGTCCAGCATTGGTTCATAGAGGGAAACATGAATTCCAGGCAGAGCATGATCCCCTCCCTTCAGAAAATGGGCCGTATGAATGGTATGGCAGTTTAACAATACGATAATGACCTTAAAACACAATTCAAGATGACAACTGGCTTGTCAAGGATGCTGAAGATAAAGGTGATGGACTGGCCAAGTATTACCTCACTCACGTCAGATGATGTGCTACGTAACTTTCGTAAAGCACTTCCGCGCAACGATCTGATGTCGAAGCCCTTCAGAGCGATTTCAAGCCAAATATTCTCTAACCGGACCAATCAGGGCTGCTGGCTGCTGTAGAGGGTGTGACGTAGCGAAGAAGCAACTGTTTTGAATCCAACCAATCCAACAAACGTAACCAGCGTCATCGGTTGGTTTCGATGTGGTTGGCTGAAGTGTACGTCAATTAAATTGATAGACAAGCCGTTTGTCCAGTTAGATTCAAGGATTTCTGGCTCCTGAAATAACTCGTCTATCGCTGAGGATCAGATGTTCACGCGTAGCGCTACATCTGACGTGAGTGAGGTAAGGCCAAGTATGTCTCTGGACCTAAACCAATTTGAGCACCTGTGGGGCATCTTCAAGCGGAAGATAGAGGAGTGTCTTAACATCCATGAGTTCTGTGATGTCATTACGAAAGATTGGGAGAGGAGTCCAGTAGCAACCTGTGCAGCTCTGGTGAATTCCAAGCCCAAAAGGACTAAAGCAGAACTAAATAATAATGGGGCTCACACATAATATTGAGAGTTTGGCCACAATTTGGATATGTTCACTGTTAGGTACTCACTTTTGTTGCCAGCTGTTTAGATGTTAACAGCTGTATGTCAACAGTAAATTTACACTGCTGTACAAGCAGTACAATGACTACTTTAAGTTGTATCAAAGTTTTATTCCTGTAATGTTATCCCATGAAAAGATATAACAAAACATTTGAAAAATGTGAGGGGTGTACACCAACCTGTGAGACACTGTATCTGCTATGATTACACATTTTATTACTACAGTAATCCAATTCTAGTTGCACACGATTGCTTCTTTCTTCCTTCCTTCCTTCTTTCATTCACTCACCTTCCGTTTGTGGCAGAACTTGGCCTCATCAATAACCACAAAGTGATGTTCACATCCAATCCGCATCCCTCTTCTTGACAGCTTTTTTCTGGCTTGTAGGCACACCTGCGATTCATAACATTGCAGTGCATTGTGTGGAGAAAAATACATCTCAATGTTTCTCAAATTATTGTATGTAATTGGAATAGCGTCTTAAGACACCACACATTGCATGGGAGGTTAAACATGTCAGTCATACCTGTCTCAGTTTTGAAGCCATCCTGGTAAGAGTGGTACAGCTACCTGCAATTTCGTCTTGAATCATGTCTAGTTGTCTTAATTTCAACCCTTGAGCAAACCTGCATCAAACATGACAATGATATATAGATAAAAATGTAATTATTTCATCCTCTACCCCCCACACCATCTTAATTACAGTATCTCACAAAAGTGAGTACACCTTTCACATTTTTGCAAATATTCTGTATGTAAATCTATCGTCCCCTGAAAATAACTCAACACAAACCATTAACATCTAAACAGCTGGCAACAAAAGTGAGTACACCCCACAGCGAACATGTCCAAATTGTGCCCAAACTGACAATAATTTGTGGAGTACCATTATTATGCACTGCCTCAACCTCTATGGGCTTGAAATTCACTAGAACTGCACAGGTTTTTGCTGGAATCCTCTCCTACTCCACCATGATGACATCATGGAGCTGGTGGATGTTGTCAACTTGCTTTCCTCCACCTTCCACTTAAGGATGTACCACAGGTGCTAAAATGGATTTAGGTACTTGGCCAGTCTATCACCTTCATCTTCAGCTTCTTCAGCAAGGCAGTTGTTATTCTGTAGGTGTTTTTAGGGTCATTATCATGTTGTAAAACTGCCATGCCATGCAAGCAGCCCAGTTTCCGAAGACTGGGGATCATGCTCTGCTTGGAATTCATGTTTTCCCTCTATGAAATACAGTTCCACAGTGCCAGCAGCACTCATGCAGCCCTAGACCATGATGCTCCTCACCAGTTTGCTGCCCCTGGACAACATCTGAGCCTAAGAAGTTGATCTTGGTCTTGTGTGCTTAAGTCAGGCAGTTCAAGAACTTAGATTACTGGAACCATGCCCTGTGGTCTGATGAGACCAAGATAAACTTGCTCAGGTGGTGTCCAGCATGTGTAACGGCACCCTGACAAGACAAGCATCAAGACAACTGTCCTTCCTTAAAGTCAAGCATGGTTATGCTACCATCATAGTCTAAGGGCTGCATGAGTGCTGCTGGCACTGGGGGGCTGTAGTTCGTAGAGGGAAACATGAATTCAATGCAGATCATGATCCCCGCTCTTCGGGAGCTGTGGCGCATGCAAGGCATGGCAATTTTACAACGTGATAATGACCATAAAAAAACAAGATGACAACTACCTTGCTGAAGAAGCTGAAGATAAAGGTGATAGACTGGCCAACATCCACCAGCTCCATGATGTCATCATGGAGGAGTAGGAGAGGATTCCAGTAGAAACCTGTGCAATTCTAGTGAATTTCAAGCCCATAGAGGTTGAGGCAGTGCATAATAATGGTACTCACACAAAATATTGTCAGTTTGGGCACAATTTGGACATGTTCGTTGTGTGGTGTACTCACTTTTGTTGCCAGCTGTTTAGACGTTAATGGTTGTGTGTTGAGTTATTTTCAGGGGACAATAGATCTACACTATACAAGCTGTACACTACTTAAAGTTGTAAAGTTTTATGGTAACACTTTACTTGACGGGTGAGTACATAACACATTCATAGCAGCTTTCATAAAATGCTCACAAAGCATTCATGACTGTTTAATAAGACATGACTCCACCTTCATACGCAACCCTTCATAAATGTGAAAGTTAGAATGCCAATAACCTATCAAAATAAAAGTCCAGTGGTCTCAAAGCAGCACTGCCATTTATGTTTGTCACTTGATCATGTCACATCTGAATATTTCATGAATATCTTATGAAGTCTACTTTAAATGTCACTTTACTATACAGGTTGCGAAGTATTCATAATCACTTATCTGAGTTTAACACTGAGAGATAGGTTTAAAGTACTTTGAGATGACCTCGGAACATTTGGACATTACCCTTATAATATATATTATTATAATATATATATCCTTATAAAATATTATAATCACCCCAAGGTGAGATTTTTTTATTAAACATTTAAATTAGATGCTTGCTCATGATCTGATACTGCATTTGTCCATTACTCGGATTTGACTTGATCAGGTAACAGGTTTAAATCAAGGACTCCAATGCTTCTTTGAGACCATTGGACAGGAGCATTTATTTATTCATTCATTCATTCATTCATTCATTCATTCATTTTTTAAATCTGTTACCTGATAAGTAATATCAGATACATCAGGGTCCACAAATACTGGTCAGCTCTAGGCTGGCGAATGCCAAACTAAAAACAGGGTGCTTGCTCTTTTTCCAAATCAAAATTCCAGACTTTTTCCAGACTTTTTCAAAACTAATATCTTTTTCCCCAAGACCGTGACTCAGGGGCGCAACTACCCCCCCATAGACAAACAGTACCACTAATATTACATAGAATCAATTCAGCATCATGTGGTGACCTTCAAAGTTGTATTGTTGGTAATGTACACTGTGAACAACGTATGACACAACAACAATGAAGGCAGCACATCAATGAAGAATATAGGATGCATATTTGCATAGAGAAGTAATAGGGGGGTTTGGGGGTCCCCCCCCAAGAAATTTTTGAAAAATGAGTTGCCACTTCCTGCAATCTGGTGCATTTTAACTCTCATAGCAATAAATTAAGTGGATTACCTACTGCACTGCACATTATTTGAATGCTGCATGAGGTCACTGACAATAGCAGCCCTGGCTGATATCCTTGTAGTTGGTAGTCAGTGAGACCTTGTAATATTTCTTACAATTGAACCAAATTGATTTAATTTCAGACCTTAATGGCATTTACTGTTGAATTTTCAGTTTGATGTGATGCACATAGTCTTTTATTCTTTTGGACCCTTTTAGGATAATAATGAGAAACATGATGGGGGGCAGTATTTCTTTGCAATTTGTTAAATTCACTGATATTCATTATTAATTATTTCATTGAAAATGTGTCTAAACACTTGAAGGAAATGGGCTACAGTAGCCCACCTTGTGTTTCTGAATCAGTAGCCTAAGTAGCACAGGGTAGGCTATTCCTTGACCAACATATCAGTCATGGTATGTCTGAAATTACCACTTCAGCCTAATATTGGAGACTAAAAAAACAGCTGTGCTTGGTACAGTGATGTTATTGCTATCTCATTGTAGATCTACAGATAGGTATGCCTATGTGAGTTTTTGGAATGCAGCCTATGATGAAGGCTCATCATCATGCCTACTTCGAACTCATGAATTAATCTGTAGGATAAACGGTTTATCAAAGCAACTAGTAAGCAGAACAGATGAGTAGTTCTTGTGACGCTCTTTCAAATGATATGTGTGTGACATTTCTGAGAGGAAAACTCTCCAAATTATTAAACAGAGAAGAACTGATAGATAATAATAAATGTGTTCGCGCTTTTTATAACGTGAAGGGTAGGCTAGGGTGATATGTAGGGACAATTTTAAGGTTACCTGCTGTCATTCATGCACAACAATGTTTGACATATCATCTATCACAGACATGGGCGCACTTCTCAACTGGGCTGAATTAAAACTGTGGACAATAAAGTAGAGGGGAGGGGTCTTTCTTACGTCGTTTTAAATCATAGTGTTTACACCCTTATACTATTGCTTATTTGAAAATATTCTGTCTTTGAGCATACTTTTTTTCCATACTTTTTCCAGACTTTCACATGAAATCCAAGACTTTTCAAGGTCTGGAAAACAGCATTTCAAAATTCCATACTTTTTAAGACTTTTAAGACTTGCGCAAGCACCCTGTAAAAATCACAAGTGACATTTAGTCTGGATACCTACCTATTGCATTTCTCGTAGAGGAAGCATCGTTTACGATTGTCCAGAGCCGTTTATTGGGCGCCAGGAATGTCTTATCATAGCGTCTGTACATACCTCGGAGCCAATACCAGAGCCACCACGTGACGTAAAATGCAATCGAGGGCCGTACAAATCCCTTTTTGCTCTGCGATTGGATACCGAAAGCAGGTGAGAAAAACGGCCATGGTCACCATGCTACTTTGCAGAGTGAAATGAAATAAGCACGCAAAGGAGCATGGGAACTCCCAGGCTTGGTCAGCTCTATGTTTACCTCTCAGTGTTAAACTCAGATAAGTGATTATGAATACTTCGCAACCTGTATAGTAAAGTGACATTTAAAGTAGACTTCATAAGATATTCAGATGTGACATGATCAGGTGACAAACATAAATGGCAGTGCTGCTTTGAGACCATTGGACTTTTATTTTGATAGGTTATCGACATTCTATTTTTCATATTTATGAAGGGTTGGGTATGAAGGTGGAGTCATGTCTTATGAAACAGTTATGAATGCTTTGTGAGCATTTTATGAAAGCTGCTATGAATGTGTTATGTACTCACCCGTCAAGTAAAGTGTTACCAGTTTTATTTCTATTGTGTTTTCCCATGAAATCTTGAGCAAATGAATAGCGGCCTAAAACTTTGGTAATGATTACAAAATAAATAAACCCAAAGTCAATAGCCAGCATTTTTCCGGAGGATCTATCTGCATGGATAGGCTACTATCGATAGTTTCTAGTATTTTGAAACTAGTGAGTGTGCTAGCATGTTAACTATGGTTCACCTATAGCCAACTCAATGAAAGGGAAAAATATTTTTGGACACGTTTGGACAATATTTTCGGATATCGTTGCTTATAGACTGTTAATAGTACAATTTTGTACACTGTTTTTTTTCAATGCCAGTGTTAGCAAAGATACAGAGACAGTGACATGTTACAGGCCTAACTTACCACTGACAACTGTGGGAATTTGTCCACTGAAATGACATGTCTTTTTTGCAGTCCTGGCAGCGCATCTTTGAATGCAGCAGTCCTCTATGTTTCATCCATTTTACAGTGTCTTTTTGTTTGTTTTTCTTTATTATTTTAAGAATTTCTGATTTTAAGTTCGTCATTGTTCTGATGACACGTTCCACCAATGGCCTTGTGCGCATGTGCTTGCACTAGCTTCTGACTGAAATTACCTTGCAACGTCAGATTTCCTTCTTTTCGACTGTGGAGGTGGTTGGAGGCATATCAGAGCAAGATCGCGGTAGGTGAAATGATCTCAATTTACCATTCCTACTGGTAGGGTTTTGAGATAAGGTTTAAGTAGCTATCGTAACGCGCTGAATGGTTCAGGATGAAGCTATAATTATAGTTGGTTACTTTCATATTAATAATAGTGCAGATTCATGCTAACATTACAAGTAACTAGCCCTAACTGTTCGATAATTAGCAAGCTAGTTAGCTAGAGAGCTCATAGCAAAGCTAGTTAACATTGACATAGATAGATAGATAGATAAACACATACAGTACAAACATACATACATACATACCTGGTAGACACATAATTTCTCCAGAAATTTGGCCATCCAACAAATTGAAAGATGTTATCATCTAGTAGAGATTAGCTAACCTGTTTTCAATGCAGTGGCATATTTTTCACCATAAATTTGAGTTGTCTGCCATTGTTTTGACTTGAAAGGAAAAATGAAAAGGAGGCAGAAGAAGAAGGAGCCTGAGGAGGCGGAAAGGAGGGAAGAGAGGCCTCCATCTCCTGAAGATGAATGTAAGTAGCCAATATTACTATTTTCTTCAAAAGATTGGGGGGGGGGGGGGGGCTCTATCTGTCTGCAATACCGCTCTTAGCCTCTACGCAATTTGGCGCTGTTACACGCTGCGATTTAGGTAACATTGCATACAGGACTGTTAACAGTGTGTTTTTCGCCTTGACATCCATCGCCTTGACATTACTGTCTGATCTTCTTTTGCAGGCACGTTGTTGAAGGTTCAGCTTGATGCTGCAAATGAGAAGATAAAAATGCTTATGGAGACTGTGGAGGAGTTGAAAAGGGACAAGGAATTCCTGCAAAGGCAGCTCCAGAGAGGCCCTAGATGTATGTTAAATCCTTAACCTAATCATTCACATCACGCAAACACATTGATTAGATAAAAGGTCCAAACTCTATGGTATTGTCTTTTTTGTGATGAGTAATGGCAGTTGCTTATTTACATTATATTATAATTATTTTTGTGTATTTTTTTTTGCAGATCCAAGAGTACCGGTACCTGAATTCGGGACATCCAGCACCTCCATCACAATAAGCTCCGAAGAGGACGTCTAATTTTTTTTTTTTTTTTTTTTAATTTTTTTCTTCTTCAGTTAATTGTCTGATTTAGTTGCGAGTTTTTTGTTTGTGTTCAGCAGTTTCCCACAGGCTGTAGTAGCCATGTTTGTGGTTTGTTGTTTAAAAAAAATAAAACTTTTGAGTAATATTTTGTTTATTATTTTTAATAATGGAAATTGTTGTAAATGTTTCATGAATATCTTATGAAGTCTACTCCAAATGTCACTTTACTATACAGGTTGTGAAGTATTCATAGTCACTTATCTGAGTTTAACACTGGGAGGTAAACCAAATTAATCCACTATACATATTGTAAACATTTCATAAATATCTTAAGAAGTCTACTACAAATGTCACTTTACTATACAGGTTGGGAAGTATTCATAGTCACTTATAAGTTAAACGCTGTGAGGTAAACTAAATCCTCTCCAGGCTTAGTAAACATTTCATGAATATCTCATGCAGTCTACTTTAAATATCACTTTACTATACAGGTGGTGAAGTATTCGTAATCACTTGACTGAGTTTAACCCACAGAGGTAAAGTAAAAAAGCAATTATGAAATCTTTGGCACTGAAGTTACCCATTTACTCAATGCAGGCCTATGATGACCAGGTAACAGATTTAAACAAAAACGGCAATGCTGTCTTGAGACCGTCGGGGACTTTTATTTTGATAAGTTATCGCCATTTTGTCTTCCACATTCATGAAAGGCTGGGCATGAATGCTGTGTCATGTCTTATGAAACGGTGATGAATGCTTTGTGAACAACTTATGACAGCTGCTATGAACGTGTTATGAACTCACCCGTCAAGTAAAGTGTTACCTATTTTTTTATACCTTGCCCACATTCAAAAGGGGAATGTCCAACTGTTCTGAGGTCATCTCAAAGTACTTTAAACCTATCTCAGTGTTAAACTCAGATAAGTGATTATGAATACTTCGCAACCTGTATAGTAAAGTGACATTTAAAGCAGACTTCCTAAGATATTCATAAAATATTCAGATGTGACATGATCAGGTCAGGTGACAAACATAAATGGCAGTGCTGCTTTGAGACCACTGGACTTTTATTTTGATAGGTTATTGGCATTCTAACTTTCACATTTATGAAGGGTTGCATATGAAGGTGGAGTCATGTCTTATGAAACAGTCATGAATGCTTTGTGAGCATTTTATGAAAGCTGCTATGAATGTGTTATGTACTCACCCGTCAAGTAAAATGTTACCATAATTGGTTATGTAGGAAGAAACCTTGGGCAGATCCACGCCTCATGGACTCAGCCTACCTGCCTGGGGCCTAATAAAGTATCCGTAAAGTCTGATGCATAGATTGACCATGGTTAACACAATACAGTATGAGTACTGAATGTAGTCAGAGATGATATACACATAGTTTGTGTGACAGTCAGGGCCAAGGGATGGAGTCAGTAGTTTGAGTGTGGGATTAGTCAGTAGTTGGAGTGGAATTAGAGTTCATTGGGTGTTGGTCGCCATCTAGGTAGTGGTCATCAGGGGGCCATCAGGCCAGTTCCGTCATGGGCCTCAGAGAAAAGGGGAAGATGGTCCTGGTGTGTGGCTCCGGAGAGGTTGGTCAGCATCCGTAGTGTGGTAGGGTTGGTGGCAGGAAGGTACGGGAGGTTCATCACTCAGCCAGTGCGTCGGGGCAGAGGAGGTAAGAGGTAAAATGCATTGTGGGTGCATGATTTTTAAATGTGGCCTGAGTGAAAAACTAATTGAATAGCCCTGTTCTGCACAACTAAGACAGGACATACTTTAGTATGCTGGCCATACAGGACTTGTTAACCCTCTGTAACTCTGCTGTACTCTTTTACAGATCCTGTGGCTGCCCCTGCTGGGGACTTGGGTGAGTGTTGTAATCATTTGTCATAGAATAAACACCATCATAATTGTTCTCTCTTAAGTTGTTGGGTTGAACCCACTTGGAGGATGGATGTGCAAAAAAAAAAAAAAAAACATTGTGACAAGACATACTTTAGTATGCTGGCCATACAGGACATGTTAACCACTCTGCTGTACTCTTTACAGATCCTGTGGCTGTCCTTGCTGGGGACTTGGGTGAGTAACACTGCACAACTATGACAGGACATACTGCAGTATGCTGATCATACGTTTTTAACACTATGTTATACTGTACAGATCCGGCTGTCCATATAGAATTGCAGCTTGTTGGTAAGTAACACTTCACAACTATGACAGGACACACTGCATTATGCTGACCACAGTATGTGTTAACCGCTCTGCTGTACTGTACTCTTTTACAGATCCTGTGGCTGTTCTTGGTGGGGACTTGGGTGAGTAACACTGCAAAAAGAAAGAAATACATGCAAATGCATTTCAATATATTTAATATCCACAAGTATGGTACCAAGTGCAATCCAAACCCTTAAGACAGTGTTTCTCAAACTGTGGGGCGGGCCCCACTAGTGGGGCGCAGACACATGACAGGTGGGGCGTGAGACATCTCTTTGCGATTGACCGTTGTCTCACCATGCTCCCCGAATTCACAGCTATTTGTCAGATATGCGCAGATGACAGTAAATTTAGCTTTCCAATAGAGTTATTTGCTAGTTGCTGTGATGATTGGTCCGGAAGAAATGTGGCTTTGAATAAGTAACATGAAAATCCTAACATTGACCAAAATCGTGCACAAATTGAGCTTTAAAGGTGGGGCGTGAAAATTCTCTGCTTTCCAAAGTGGGGAATGACAGAAAAAGTTTGAGAACCACTGCCTTAAGATGTCTGTCAGATACCAACAACAGCACAATACCCATAATACATATAAAAAAACAACTGCAGTTCATTGATTAAGATTTTCCTTCTTTGACTTCCACTACCTCGGATTATCAGAGGATGGCCAGGACATAACTGGTAAGTAGTATGATAGCAATGTAGACCCTTGCACAACAGTCACAACAGTCACAATCACAATCAACACTTCTAAGCTATATAACTAAAACCTACAACTTTGTTTGTTGACAGCTAAAGGGAAGAAATACTTGTACCGACCGTCTGGTAAGTCATCATTCTTTTGAATGTACTGTATTAGTAACAAAAGGTAGATCAATAAATGTGGAATGTATAATATCAAAATTCATTTTTAAAGATGGTGTGCGATTTTAATCATCGTTGTTGTTGTTGTTGTTGTTGTTGTTGTTGTTGTTCTTCTTCTTCTTCTTCTTCTTCTTCTTCTTCTTCTTCTTCTTCTAGATTGTCCTGTACATTCCTCCCAGGAATGCTTCCCTGTGGGAAAGGTTCTACGGAATAGAAAATTTGAGGTTTGTTATCTTACTACTTAGAATGTATACACACATGACATAACTGTAATACGACATGGTGGGAGTGGGGTTGTCAGTGGATAAATAAATAAATGAATGAATGAATGAATGAGTAAGTTATCAGAGAATCACACAAGACCATTTTCAGCAAAATGCTTCTTTTATTGTGACTGCTGATACATGACGGAATGTAACACTTGATTTCTTATAGGGACAACAGCAAGTGAAAGTTCAGTGGCTCCCATGCCAAGCTTGGTAAGTATTGACATACAGTCTGTGTATACAGTATGTTTTAAAACTTTAGTTGAAAATATAAGAACAATTCAATGATGATTTGTTTTCATGTATTGCAGTGGGATGAAGTGGAGGGATTCCTGGGAGCCACAGGACAACATTGTGGTCCAGTAAATTTTCCAGAAAAAGGCCACACACACACTCTCTCTCTCTCTCTCTCTCTCTCTCTCACACACAGACATGAAAATAAATGAATGAATTATTTGTATATCTGTGTCTTGTTCATTTGCTATATTCCCTAAACATAATGACAAAACAGAGTGAAAGCAAGAAAGCAATAGATGGGTACTTGGATACTAGCAATAGATGGACACATAGCCGCATTAATGTTACAAAGTCAAAGCTAAATTTCTATAGGTAAAATTAAAAGTGCCACTACTTACAAGAATTTACACTCCATACACATGTTAGCCCATGATTCAAAACAAGTACAGCCTATCACACTATGGATTTTATATTGTGCTCTTTGAATGAGTTTGCACATACAGTACCTCTCAAAACAAACCTTCATTTACTGGGTGGTCAGCCGATGAGATCAACCAAAAAAGTTGTGGCTAATATGCACTTGTGTTTGTATCCATCTATTGCTAATTCTTTTTCTTTGTGTGTGTGTGAGAGAGATTTTTAGAGCATAGCCTATGATTAAGAACACATTATTCAAAGAAAAAAAGTTTTTATTCTTCACACATTTCGGCTACATACCACCATTTAAAACTACAAGTAATAAACATGCCCAGGTTTCCATTCACAGAGTTGTATAATTTCAACATACTGTAGCCCTATTTACATTACAGTATTTTAAATACTGCAGATTACAGAAAAATCTGCACCAACATGTTGATTTTCAAAATTTCAGCTTTGATGTATAGCCCAGGTGATAAAAATTCATACTGTTTCAACAACAATAAAGTGATACATACTCAAATCTCCTAGATTTCTTTGAGCAAGAGTCCATAAGGACGAATGGCACTGGTCACAATCTCCTTCTCTCTCTCAGCAGATGTTCCCTCAGGAACAGGAACCAGCCAATAGGAGTCCTTTACGCAGATTTTTCTGTAATTGGGATTGATCCTATTCTGCAGTAGTCTGGCGAATGCCAAACTAAAATCACAAGTGATATTTAGTCTGGGGACCTACCTATTGCATTTCTCGTAGCGGAAGCATCGTTTACAATTGTCCATAGCCGTTTATTGGGCGCTACGAATGTCTATCATAGCGTCTGTATATACCTCGGAGCCAATACCAGAGCCACCACTTGACGTAAAATGCAATCGAGGGCCGTACAAATCCCTTTTTGTTCTGCGATTGGATACCAAAAGCAAGCAAGAAAAACGGCCATGGTCACCATGCTCCTCTGCAGAGTGAAATGAAATAAGCGGGCAAAGGAGCATGGGAATTCCCAGGTCGCAGTGCAATCTTGTAGGTCTTTCCAGTCTTCTTTGATATGAAGGTCTTGGCATATCCATGACTTTCAGCCACATTAATATCAGGGGTTGAGTAGATCCCTCTCCCATATGCTCCAAGAGGCCCCGCCTTGTACCTAGACTGAATGATGCCAACCGCTCCCTCAAAGTTGGTTCCATGATAAGAAACAGGCCACTCTCCTCGTGACGAACTGCAACCCAGCCAAGCATTCCCATCTTTGTATTTACCTGAAACCTTCAAGGCGATCCGGTTCCATCCGCAAGGGCGCTTGTATACCTCTCCACCCGGTTTGTACTCATGTGAATCGGTTATGTTGGTGAAGTCAAAGTCCCACATTGGGTGAAAGAATTCCTTTTCATTGATGAACATCTCTTTTCGGATAGCTGAGTTGGTACAGTCAGAGGTAAGAGATGGTCTTACATGCTTCTGAACCCATCCCCCCCCTCCCCCTACTGTAAAGCGACCTTGGGTACCTTGAAAGGCGCTGCAGGAAGAAAGGTCTCAGTATTTAAGACAGGGCCATTTCCAGAATCACCATCAGACAGAGAACTGATTGGGACTCCCAGAAGTGCAGAGAGACCCTCTACAACAATTGACCTTTCGCCAGAAGCGTTCTAGACACGCCCCCGGGCGGGTTCTTTGAGTGGCCCGACATTGTGCCCGACATTTGTGGGCATTCTACAGCCATTTCTATGGCCAAAACACCCATAAACAACTTAGAAAATCTCACATGTAGGAAGCTGTACGTATTCACTTGTAATGATGCTTGATATGTCAAAGTGTTCTACATTACCTATAGCATAAAAGTGATGGCTCACATATTAAACACGATAAAAAACAGCGCAGGGTACACAGACAGGCAGGAGCGCACTTAACTACCAAATCACCTAGAATTACACAGAATCAGGGCTGTAAAATGCATTTTTGCCTGTTTCAATTTTATTACAGTGTAATTGTTACTCCAAAAATGAAAATGAATCAAAATACGATGGATCTTGAATGGGATATGCCTACGTTTGGTAAGATCATGCATGGTTTTCTAAAAACTACCAAGTAATTACCTGTGTCCTTCCATAAAAATTACACAGAATCAGGGCTGTAAAATACATTTTTGCCTGTTTCGCTACTGTAAAAATGACATTGGAGCTTGAATGGGTTCCATTTACTGTGACAGAAACATAATAAGACAACATGATACAACCATGATAAACCAAACATATATGCAATTTTGACTAGAGTAAATAGTTTACAGGATCATGCTAAGATAATGCTAATTAGCATAGCCAACCTATCCAAATCCACAAGCAGGAACCCCATATCTACAAACAAGCAGCTCTACCCTGAAAACTGTCTATATCTTCACCATTTTGGTCAGTTTGGTAGCGAATGTCATCCTCTGACTTATTTCATGTCCACAGCCTACACAGCAATCTTTGTCTAGCCTAACCATTATCTGTTTGGTGCAGGCAGGACAGAGGAAGTGGAGCTGGAAAGGGAAAGGCGTCAAAATAGGTGTAGTGGGTCTTTAGTTCTTACTTTTTGAAACAAAACAAAATTAGAAGTTGATCAATTAGCACATTATAGTCTTGATAATCTAAACAACCTTAATATTTTTCACTGCCATAATAACTATTTCCATGCATTATCAATAGTAGTATAATTTAAATGGATCTTTTATTTTGATACCCACTGCTATTTCCTTGTACCTTACTTACTAAAGAAGTAGCCAGAAGCTAATCTTATGCCATGCTTCACACCACATGTCTGGTTAAATTCTATCATTGACACCAGATAATGGTAGTGCTCAGCAAAATATGTAGCAACTTTGGTTTGCTGAGTAATTAGTTTACTGTAGGTACTTCTGCATGATATCTTTATGTTGAAGTGGAGTTCGATGTTTTCAGTGTTTAAATGATCAAACATTGGCTATAGCAGTTCTCCACCCTATGCCATTTTATAATCTACAGTTCATTTCTGTGGAATAAATCTGCAAAAGTCATATTTACTGTTGAATTCTCATGATTTGTGTTTGGTTTGGCATGGTCTTGTCATATTTCCATTACAATAAACGGATCCACTTTTATTTGAGATATGTTTATTTTTTGAGTAGATATTACACTGTAATTAAATTGAAATAGACAATAATGCATTTTACAGCCCCGATTCTATGTAATTTCTATAAAAGTACATAGGAAATTACCACAGGAATTAACACAGGATTTTACCATTTAATTACAATATTTTCATCATAACTAGGCCTAGAAAGTAATTCCTCATTTTTAGCATTTTGTTCGAAAAAAATAATGTTTATTGTTGTAAATAACATGGAAATTATTCAGTAATTATACCGTTATAAGTCAGTAACATGAGTAATTATGACTATTAACCATGAAATTACCAACGTATTACCACAAAATTACCCTCTTATAGACCAATTTACCGTGACGTCACACGCTCTTCCGGGTGGCAAAAGGCAAAAGTTGTCAATGAAACACTAGTCAAAAGCATACATCCTATTTCACCAAATATGCATTTTCTGGTTACAAAACCTGGAGCTTTCATATTCAACAGTCATTTCTATCGCATTTATCGTATCCTTTTTACAAAACAAAAATGCCGAACTTATTAATTTGTGAACAACTTTACCGGCAGATCCCTTCCTAACCTTGCCGTGTGGCAAGCATGGTAGACCGGCGCCGGTCTGTTTGCTACCTCGGTAGTAACGTTACTTGGGTGTCAACGGGTATGGAGTATGGATACATATCACAACGGTATTTTCTGGTCACAAACCTACGTTCAGAATGAACGGTCATCATCTCTTATCTCTTTTTAACAAAATAAAGTCATAAACCCCAGACTTATTGATTTCAGGCAAGTATTCCCTGCTTGGTCTGTTAAGCTAATCTAGCATTGTAGCTAGCAAGCTAAACCCACTGACGTCCCTGTTTATAACGGTTAGCCTAATTCGGTTGCTAAGTGGGTAACAGGTGTAGAGATCGTATTAACACAACAAGTTTATTTTCTGGTTATAAAACCTATGTCTTTAGATTTAACAGTGAGTAGTTATTATCTCGTTTTGCAAAATAATAATTCATAAAGGCGAATTTATTAATGTAAGACCGGTTTTCCCCGTTGAATGTATTCACGTCAATGGGGTACCAGTTGCTTTCTGCCACCCGGAAGTATCTCAGTAACCATTGTTTACAAACATTCTGAAAAGGCCTATTACTGAGCTGTAATGTAAAGTGTTACCCTTATTCCTTTAGTCCAGTGTTTCCCAAACTGTGGACTGCCCAGACACATGACAGGTGGGACGCGAGACATCTCTATGCGATCAACTGACGGCCACACCATTTCCCCCGAATTCACCTATCTTCTCTCTGTCAGATTATTCACGGAGCATTCATCAATTTGTCTGATGTGCGCACATGATGACCGTAAATTAAGGTGTGCTATGGAGTTATCTGCTAGTTGCTGATGAGCATTTCGAGAGGAATTTGGCTTTGAATTAGTAGTGTTATCTATTTTGCCATGTAGTGTCTAATGACTGACTGATTAGGTGATATACTGTTGAGTGGCCTGTGAACACTTTAGAGGCGATTATTCAGTTTTGAGCACAGTTTCAACAGTTCTGAGGCAATTGAGGTGATTTTAAAAGAAAAACTGAGGCCTTTGTGACTCTATTTTGAAAATTAGTAGTTTTGTTTATAGTTCTGAGAAAATGAGAAGTGATTTCAGTAAATGTGTTTTAGCAATTAAAAAAACTGTAACTCTGTAACTGTAACACAGATTGGATTTTATTCCATACCATAACT
>JAODXP020004855.1:0-44512 GCA_027497455.2 Sardinella longiceps | reverse complement strand
CAAAAATGGCTGTCCTATGGCCAGTCCATGCCTGGGACAGAGCAGATGTCACTTTGCATCAGATATTCGAGCGAGGACGGAGAAAGCTCTTCTTGGATTCTGCCCTTTGCCACATCAATTCTGTCATTTTTAAGCAGCTGGCAGAGTGGGGACTTCACACCAAATTCTGAAGAGGACAAGCTTATGATGGTGCCTCTACAATGAGTGGTCATGTCAGTGGAGTACAGAAGAGAATCCGTGATAAGCATCCCATGGCAATATACACTCACTGCAGGAGCCATACACTTCATTTAGTGGTACAGTTCAGCATGGCTATTCAGATGTACTAATATTGAGAAACACAATGTCTAACATTGAATTGTTTCGGAATTGAGGGGTTTTACTAGCCTAGAAATGTAGACGTATTAGCGGCGGCAAATAAATTTGCTCAGCCTGCACGTCCAGCAGCCAGTCATAGGGAATTTCATTGGATAACGCCTTTGGCAACACCAAATCATAACACTCTATGTGTTTAGGGCGGGCTTCGCCGAACACAACGGTCTTATGATTTGGTGTTTAGATCTTGTTGGTTCCTCCGATTGGCCATAGGCTATCCTTTGACATCCAGAAGTATGTAGCTTGCAGGCTAGATTTTTACAGATGGTAGGAAATATATATATTTATGTGTTAAAGGCAGCGGGAGAACTGTCTGCTAAAGTACAGCACCAGAAGACATACATGTTCAAAATCACGTTCTTCATGATGCAAACACCACTTCCTTCAAATCGTATGGTTTGACCGTTTCAGTGGAAATTATAGCAAGCTGAATACCTCAAAGATACTACGATAGGAGACAATATTATTGCAAAACGATGGAAGAGTTGGATTTACCGTGGTCTAAATTGGCCAGCATCACTACAGATGGCACACCTAGCATGATTGACAAAACGAAGGGGCTAGGTAGAGTGCTTGAACAACGAATTCGAGGAATGATGTCTCACTCCCCCATTTCAATTCCACTGTCTGATTCACCAGCAAGTTGTATGCTGCAAAGTTCTGAGGTAGGCGTCTGTCATGAAGGTGGTTGTGCACGATGTCAATTACATTGAGAAAAATGTGCTGAAACACAGACTGTTCCAGGCCTTTCTCTCTGAGCTTGAGTCTGCTTATTGGGATGTTCTGTACTACACAGAAATGCAATGGCTAAGTTGTGGCAGGGAGTTGCGTCGTTTTTATGGCCTGCTACCCGAAATCAACACCTTCCTCCAGCCAGAATGGAAATGGGACACGTTTTTTATTGCCTTAAATCCTGTCCTTTACACACACATTACATTATATTATCTAATGAACACAATATATTTTATGACAGTGCAAATACCATGGCGACCGCTAGCGATAGTGCTAGATCCCGCAATGCAGTGCGGGTAAGGAATATGGGTTTGAGTGGGAGCCCACCCTGTATGAAAAGGACAGTGGGTTTGCCGACTCCGGTTTGAGGTCTTATGTGTTATCCTTGAGTACAACAAATAGTTTGTGTCAACAAAGACCAACGTTCGGTATATCTTAAGGCTGTCACTGATCTAGCAATAACATATTAAATAGTATATTAAAATACATATACAGTGCTGATTTGAATGTTTTGGCTAACCATGTGATGTACTGTAGATTCAACTGTACATTCAGACTGCAAGCGATAAATTACCAAGAGTCACCAAAGACTCCCAAGAAACATCGCTTTAACATAGCAACCAAAATGGCAAATCTGTCAATGACGTTAGCATTCCAGCGTTCGATCCTGCTTCTCTACAGACATCTCACATGTAAATCGATATTCTGATTGGTAATCGCCCAACCGCATCGTAACTCATTACATAAAGTTAACTGAAGTAACTTTATGTAATGTAACCGAAGAACTTGATTTTATCGCCCAGGTTTCGTCACCTGCCACTTTTGTCGCCCAAATCGCCCATGTCCATACAAAGTCAATTACTTCCATCGCCTGTGTCGCCTAATTTGCTTTCGATCTGAATGCACAGTTACTGCGTTGGGAGTAGTAGGCTATAAGTGGTAAAAGTATAATTAATGCTTGATAGTGATTGTAAAAAATTGTTATGGAAAAAAAAAACATCAAATTAGTCACTGAAATGATCATCGTAATCTTTTGTGTAATTTATGATGTGCATTGTGTAACTTTTTCTCTTTAGCAAATAGATGCAGTCACCTGCCAAATCAGCTGTAGAGAAGTGACAGTCGAGGCAGGTTCTACCACCTCCAGCTGAAAACCACCGAGATGAACACTTTAAGCTAGCAACTTCCTCACCGATGCATAGATACGTACACACATACACACGTTTGTGTTTATACCCAGGTTCTTTGTCCATGCACTGTGGCGGTAGTCGAGAAAAGTGACCATTTTTATCACCTCCTGCTATATACTGACCTTGAACTCTGGGTGCGCATCCAGGAGCGGGCGTTCACTGAAGTCATTCCTGACGCGTCTGCCCATCAGCACAAATTGGGGAGTTTAAGCATGCATGGGTTTCCCCGAAGGCGATGGGCCCCGGAAATCAATCTGCGCTCCACTGAAACTTCGGCCGTACAGCCGACTGTTTGCCGTAGTGAGCTGATTTGCAACGTGGAAAGAATCAATCTTTCGTATTCTCAACTATGCGTGGTTCTTGAATGAGATGTGGTGCGTGAATTAAACAGCAAAAATGTCTAGCTCTCTTGAATGACATTTTAGAAAGGAGTGAGAGCGCACGGGATACAACTTTTTTCCATTCATTTTAATCCGTGACATGGTAAACATAAAAATCAGCTTGGTGCCAGGTGCGCTACTTGCTTGATGATTATGTATGGATTCGATGGCGACTGAAACCAGTGGGAGGAGGGATCAATTTCTGGGTCCCGTTGCTGTCAGGAAATCCATGCTCAAACTCCCTAATAAGAGGTGGAGGGTAACCTTGTAGTCTCGCTCAACAATTTATGTGATGCAAAGAGGTCCTAACTGTGCATTCAGATCGAGACCGATTCAGGCGGCATGGGCGACGGAAGTAATTGACTTGGAGACCGGCGATTTCAGCGACAAAAGTGGCAGGTGACTTGGGCGACTTGAGCTATAAAATCAAGTTAAACTTTGGTTAACTTTATGTAATGAGCTATGATGGGGTTGGGCGATTACCAATCAGAATGTCGATTTACTGAGGAAATGCCTTTGCCTACCCGTAGAGAAGCAGGATCGAACGTTTGAAAGCTAACATCATGGGCAAATTTGCCGTTTTGGTTGCTGTGCTCAAGCAATGTGTCTTGGGAGTGTTCGGTGACTCTTGGCAATATATCGGTTCCGGTCTGAACGCACAGTAAGGGTGGATAAAACACAGTGAGTGAATTGCTGAAAATTTTACAAAAAGAAAAAAAAATCCTCACCTGCTTTTAGGAAGATCACCGAAATGAGCACTTTGAGCCAACAACTTCCTCACGGGGGCATCCAGCGCAAGGGTAAGTAGTTATCTGTACAATTACTACGTTTTCAGTGCCTAGTTTTAAATGTTGGAACTATCATTATACTATAAACATAGTGTGGGGCTATTTTGAGCCTTTCTATGGTTTAAGCGTACAATGTGTAATGTTTTTACTGTTCAATATCAAAATATTCTTTACCTGATCGCAAGCCTGTACTTTCTCATAAATATTAACCACCACTATTAATTCTGTATGTCTACTGGCTTGAAATTTCGTAATCACATGCACATTAACTGGGGTAGACTCTCCATGTAATGCTGCCATCTTGAAATACGGAGGCTGAAAACGGTCATATCTTTCGCGCTTTTTGCTATCGACTAACAACAGACCGACATCCATGTGCAGGCTTCCTTATCATGTAATACATGATTTGCGTTGCGTTATGCTTAATTTCTCTCAAAGGCTACACATTGGGGCTTTAAAACAGCGATTTGGCTGCTAACACCTATTTACATTCCCTTGGAAGCCACAATTAGCAAGTGGTTTTCTTCGGCCTGCAAGAATGTATCAAAATTCTGCTCCCGGCAAGTGTTCCAACTTATCACACCAAATTTCTCCTTTAATGTACAGGTTCTTTTTTTGTTTGCCATGTTCATGTTCCGACATTGTAACTGTTCACTAGTTGTGAATTACAATATCTTATGTATTTTTGCCTACAGGTTGCCTAGTCCTTATGTCAGTGCATAATCCAAATAAAAGCACATTTAACAACTAGAAAAGCGTTCAGAGTGTGCAGACCTCCACCAAGGCAATGTGGTCACAGACACAATATACATTTCAGATCATGTTCTGGATCACCGATCGCCACCAAAATTTAATCAGCTCGTTTGTCCCAATATACACATTGTCCGAAAATTTCATCCAAATCCGTGCAGTACTTTTTGAATTTCGAGTTATCCTGCTGACAAACAGACAAACCAACAAGACTGCAAGCATAACCTCCTTAGCGTAGATAATAATAATAATTAACCAACATTGAGCACTGCATCTTAACGAGCACAAGAAACACTGAAAACCCTATCAATTGATTATAATCTTGTGCCAGGTGGTCAACTCAGGTGAAACCAATCATCCCTTTCAGCCTCTAAGCCTATAAATTGGCTCCCTGAAAACTCCAGAACTTGCCATCTCACTTTTACAGCACGCAAGATGCATAAACTCCTCTTACACAAATAATGCCCTAGAATTGCATTCTTTGTGTCTTTTAGGTTGTTAAAGATAGGAAGGGCCCTGTGTTGGCACACTGACATTTACATTGAATTACTCAATAGTCAGACACAATGACTGAAATATATATTGGAATAGGCAAGACAAAATATTTTTTAATATAGTCCATTTCATACACATGGGAATTCAGGGTGTATTACAAAGACTAACATTTAAAAAAAAAAGATAAAAAAATGAAATCATTGATCTGAATCCTGACGGGGAATAAAATTACAATCTCGCATCTCCTCACAAGTGTCTGAGAGTTTTCAGAAATCTGTCAGATTTCTGTGCAGACCAAACCAACCTCAAGATAAAATATTTTTTATATACGTTTAAGATAAACTGTAGCAAAAGGTTTCAAAACATAGCACATGGTACTATCTGTTAAGTGGAGTTATTTTTTTATGTGTAATATTTTAACTAGTGGTAGTAGTATTACCTCTTTGCACATATGTGTCTTGTGTTGGTCTAAGAACAGGAGAAGGGGCCGCTCACAAAGTGGTGCAACCACTGCACAAACAGCTTCCTGTCCATGTAGCCTTTCTCTGTGGCTGCACAGAGAATCTGGGGGGCTGTCCAGTCCATGGGATGCCCTAGGTAGGGTCTTGGAGTACACCACCAGGGGCGGAATGCTGTGCCCTGAGGCACTGGCACAACAGTGGACGGTTATGTGCTCCCTGGTGGTGGTGACTTGGGGGGCAATAGGCGTTTCTTTGCCCCTTTTCACAAACCACCTTCTCCCTGCCATAGTGTTTGTCCCCAAAACCAGTTTCATCACAGTTGTATATGAGGTGAGGTTTTGAGTCCAGATGGTGATTATTGTATATCGTTTGTGTGATGACTAAAAGAGAGTCCACTGCTTCATCAGTGGCCCCATGGTACCTGGCACGGTCCAGTATATCGGGTGTCTTGGTGCGTAGCTGGGGATGGCGCTGCCGGAAACGCCACCACCACATGTCGCTGAGACCAGCCTCAAGATCTATTGAGGAAGGCCGGCGTGACGCCTTCACCACCTCCTTAGCCAACAGCTTAATTATGGATATTGTCAGAGGGAAGCCGTGCTGGCTCATCCAAATTATGTAGTCAGCTAACGCCGTCTCGTCCTCGTCCGTGAGGGCCCGGTTTGGGTTGGGCAAATGGTTATATATATTTTTTTTAGTCCTGGAGGGTTGAAGGCGGGATTTTATATTTTCCCCCTACTTTATGTAGGGATTCTCCCACCTTCAACTCCTCCAGAGCTTTTGACACATCTTCCTTGGAATACTTCCCTGGTGCCATGTCTGCATGAAAAGATAGATTTGGTGTTATTGCCACAGGCCCAAGTGCTCTCCCATTTCCTATGCTATGGGGTCTATCTTTTTATTTTTTTAAAGGTCCCATATTACAAAAAAATGTAATGTTTGTTTCTTGGGTCTATATTGCCTCTACTCACACTTTAAGTTGGATAAAAAGCCTCAATTGTTAAAATAGACAATTCACACTGTTAGTAATTGCTCAGCTGCTGTGTGTTTAAACTTACCTCACTCACGTCAGATGTACCGCTACGCGCATTCATCTGATATTCAGCGATAGACGAATTATTTCAGGAGCCAGAAATCCTTGAATCTAACTGGGCAAACGGCTTGTCCATCAATTTAATTGACGTACACTGCAGCCAACCACATCGAAACCAACCAAAGACGCTCGTTACGTTTGTTGGATTGGTTGGATTCAAAACAGTTGCTTCTTCGCTACGTCACACCCTCTACAGCAGCCAGCGGCCCTGATTGGTCCGGTTAGAGAATAATGGCTTGAAATCTCTCTGATGGGCTTCAACATCAGATCGTTGCGCGAAAGTGCCTTACGAAAGTTACGTAGCGCATGATCTGACGTGAGTGAGGTAATGTTTAAACCACCTGCATAGAATTTTCCTAACTACGTATGTCACAGGATAAGTTAGGTGGGGTCCCACAACATTGGCAAAAATGTAATGTAAGCAGCTGAGGGCAATGACAATGGATAAATGTAAAAAAAAAAAAAAAAAAAAGAGAGAGAGAAGTTGGCAGGCACTTTGCAGCTGAGAACGATGAAAATGATCAACTGACTAATTAGGGCTGGTCTGTCATAGGCCACGACTATTCGACATCATCTTCTGCCTCCAGCAGTGACCCCTCTTCAAAGGCCTCTTCCCCCTCCTCTTCATTGAAGAGGTTCTCCAAGTCCTGCAAATACAGGAATAATGTGAAGCAAAACAATGTTTTATTGAACATTAATTGAATGGGTGTCCCTAAATGTCAGTTTAACATGATAGTGGACTATTACACCTGACGGGGATAGCAGGACTATTCCACATCATCTGCCTCCAGAAGTGCTCCCTCAAAAGCCTCTTCTCCATCCTCTTCATCCCCTTCAAAGAGGTTCTCCAAGTCCTCCTGCAAATACAGGAATAATGTGAAGCAAAACAAAGTTTTATTGGACATTAATTGCAGTTTGATGAATGCGTGTCCCTAAATGTCAGTGGGCTTCACAGACCTCAAAAAGTTTGTGGGGGAAGCTACGACTTCCCTTTGGAGTTCCAGGGTCAGCTGGAGGGGGAGTCTCTCCACAAACTCCTCCTCAGTCCCCTGCCACGCGGGCACCACCAGCTCCCACCCACACTCCGTCATGATGCGAGCACCCAACTCTCCAACCTCCATCCCTATAACAGTCACCTCCACTTGAACCACAGCTGACAAACCTAACCAAATGCATAACATATTAAACATATTTTCACTGATAGTATTTTGACAGATTGTAACAGGTAGGCCTAGGCAAAAAGCTAAAAGGCTGACAGAGTAGTTTTCCCCTACTTTCTTTTTTGAAAGATGATAAATTATGCGGGGTGGCAGGCTTTCGTATGTGGGTGAGCTTCACCCAGTCACCCTGGCTGATGGGTGCCAGGGCAGACTCCCTCCACAAGGACACGAGGACCTCAGCCGTAGCATCCCTCAACTTAAGGTCCAGTATGGGGATAGGGACCCCCTTCTGGCGGACGGCAGCCATCTGTTGAAATTCTGTTAACATGTTAAATATGCTGAACCTATATTAGCCTACTCTGTTTAAGGGAGAAGAAGATATTAGTTTGGGGGTCGGAGGATGTGGGCCAGGGAGGAGGGAATAATGCCTGCCTGCACTTACAGTAACTGTGCGTACAGACCAAGACCGATAAATTGCCAAGAGTCGCCGAAGACTCCCTGCTGCTTCTCTGCTTTTCTATTGGCATCTCACCAGTAAATCGACATTCTGATTGGTAATCGCCCAACCGCATCATAGCTCATTACATAAAGTTAACCGAAGTTTAACTTGTTTTTATCGCCCAAGTCGCCTGCCGCTTTTGTCGCCCAAATCGCCGGTCCCAATACAAATTCAATTACTTCCGTCGCCCATGTCGCCTGAATCGGTCTCGGTCTGAACGCACAGTAAGGGGTTGGTCAGGATGCGGCATACGCAGGGGAGGGCATGCCTGTGGCAGGGGGCTCCCATTGTGGAGGAGGAGGAGGAAGAGGTGGCGATGGTGGTGGCAGCAGCAGTGCTTGTGGAGGAGGTGGAGGACGCATGACTTGCTGGGAGGACCAGTGCAGCACGGCCAATGTGGCTAAGGAGGTAGTGGGCGTAGTATGTTACCTGTGTGGTATCCACTGCAGCCCTGTCCAAAGGAAACAGGTCCGTCCTCCTAAAGCCATTTTTTAAGTTGTTAAAGTTGTTAAACCTATTAACTTTAGTTTAAATTCATTTATATATTAAACCAGAAAACATGAGCAGCTGCCTTTAAGCATACAGTAGTGATTAAAATCACGTTTGTTGCCTATTTAGTATGTTATCTGAGAGGTATCGACTGTGGCCCTGTCCAAAGGAAACAGACCCGTTCCCTGTGTCCATCTCTTTGTAGACATGCCTGAACAGTAGCAAAATGGCCTTTTCCGTCAACGTCTGATTTCAGAAAGCCCATCCTCCTTGCAACCTTTGAAAAGGCCGGCCGACTTCAGGGGCCCAAAAACTGAGGACATGTGTGGTGTTTGCAGGTAGGCACACCACCTCGATGTTGTTGGTCCAGCACAAGTCGACCACCTGCCAAAATTCAAATCATTGTCAAAAAATCATGTATCCATAATGGCAATACAACATGTATGTTGTATCCCTTTGCACATACTCGTGTTGGTCCAAGTACAAGGTGAGGGGCCGCTCCTGTGGTGCATACCTGACAAAGTGGTGCAACCACTGCACATACAGCTCCCTGTCCATGTAGCCTTTCTCTGTGGCTGCATAAAGAGAATCTGGAGGGCCGTCCAGTCCAAAAGATGTTCGGGGTAGGGTTTTGGGTACACCTCCAGGGGCGGAATGGTATGCCCAGCAACACTGGCACAGCAGTGCGCTGTAATGTGCTCCCTGGTGGTGACCTGAGGGGTGTAGGCATTCCTCTGCCCCTTGCCACAGTATACCTTTTCCTTGCCACGTGACTTGTCACCAAATCCTGTCTCATCACTATTGAATATGAGATGAGGTTTACTGTGAAATTTGTGTCTTGAGTAGAGTGGTTCCAGAAGTGTAAAAAGTGAGTCCACTGCTGCCTGAGTGGCCCCGTGGAATCTGCCGCGGTCCAGATGGTCCGGGGTCCTTGCATGAAGCTCAGGGTGGCGTTGGCGGAAACGCCGCCACCACATGTCGCTGAGGCCGGCCTCAAAGTTGACAGGACAAGGCCGGCCTGCCTCCTTCGCCACCTCCGTTGCCAACTGCTTAATAACTGTTTTGGTCAGGGCAAAGCCTTGCTGGCCCATCCAGATCATATAGTTTACCAGGGCTGTTTCATCCTCCACTGCCAGGGCCCGGTGTGGATGTGGTACATGTTTACATGGGTGGAATAGGCATTCCTCTGCCCTTTTACACACATTAAGTTAACTTCTCCCTGCCATGGTGTTTGTCTCCAAAACCGGTTTCGTCACAGTTGTAGATGAGGTGAGGTCTGGAGTCCAGATGGTGGTTATTGTATATTGGTTGTGTGATGGCAAAAAAGAGTCCACTGCTTCC
Organism: Sardinella longiceps; assembly: GCA_027497455.2. NCBI lineage: Eukaryota > Metazoa > Chordata > Actinopteri > Clupeiformes > Clupeidae > Sardinella > Sardinella longiceps. The sequence continues at coordinate 34,759 of JAODXP020004855.1, read as the reverse complement.
TCAGTGGCCCCATGGTATCTGGCACGGTCCAGTATATCGGGTGTCCAGGTGCGTAGCTGGGGATGGCGCTGCCGGAAACGCCACCACCACATGTCGCTGAGGCCGGCCTCAAGATCTATTGAGGAAAGCCGGCCTGATGCCTTCACCACCTCCTTAGCCAACAGCTTTATTATGGATATCGTCAGAGGGTAGCCGTGCTGGCCCATCCAAATAATGTAGTCAGCTAACGCCGTCTCCTCCTCGTCCGTGAGGGCCCGGTTTGGGTTGGGCAAATGGTTATATATATATATATATATATATATATATATATATATATATATATATATATATATATATATATATGGGCAATTCCAGCGTTATGGACGTGACATTTTCGTGCATTATTGATGAACAAAAGGCCAGATAACCTCACGCAAACCTAGCAGTATTTCACAATTTTTTTTTCATATTCTTCTGCAAACTCCATGGCTGAATACAGGCAAACAGAAAAAATTAATATCATGATTTGCATCATAAGAATATGAGCCTTCCAATTTGCGTTATGGACGTGACGAAAAACGGACAAACTTTTGAGAGAGCGTAGTTTTTGCTGTGAAGTGTGTGAAATTTCTAGAGAAATGTAAATATTACTACATTCATACCAAACAGGACACCTCAGTAAAGACAGAGAAAGACTTAATTTCAAATGTAAATGTAAAAAAAAGTTGGTTTTCATTGGGAGACATGGCGTTATGGATGTGACGTTATGGACGTGACGTCTGGAAAAACCCTCCAAAACGATACAAAACAATTGTGAACGGTGGATTTTAACCTGTAACAAGAGAAATAGTAATATAACAATGAAAAATAACTGATAGCATTGCAGCTTTGTGTGTGTTATCACCCACTTATGCCCATTATAAGCCCCTCCATAGACTTACATTATAGCTGAATAGGGTAAAAATTTTAACAAACAGATATCCTTTCGAAACTTGCTCAGTTGAATATTTACATCGAGACAATACTTTTTTGTATTGGAAGTTTTCTGAAAGAATTTGTATGTCCATGTAGGTGAGACTTAAAGTTTTAAGGTGAGGTTTACTTTTTCGTGGAATTGCCCATATATATATTTTATTTTATTTTTTTTTTTTTTTTTTTTTTATAGTCCTGGAGGGTTGAAGGCGGGATTTTATATTTTCCCCCTACTTTACGTAGGGATCCTCCCGCCTTTAACTCCTCCAGAGCTTTTGACACATCTTCCTTTGAATACTTCTTTGGTGCCATGTCTGCATGAAAAGATAGATTTGGTGTTATTGCCACAGGCCCAAGTGCTCTCCCACTTCCTATGCTATGGGGTCTCTACTTTATTTTTTTAAAGGTCCCATATTTCGAAAAATGTAATCTGTTTGATTGTGTTTCTTGGGTCTATATTGCCTCTACTCACACTTTTAAGTTTGATAAAAAGCCTCAATTGTTAAAATAGACAATTCACACTGTTAGTAATTGTTCAGCTGCTGTGTGTTTAAACCACCTGCATAGAATTTTCCTAACTACGTATGTCACAGGGAGGCTATTCGAAACAGCCGTAACGTTGCATAACGTTGAACCCAACGCAAACTGTTGTGTCACGTCAGTGCAGCAACAATGGAAGCCTGGATGGCCATTTTGCACGTGGTGGCAAATAAGGAAATAGATGAACTTGACAACCACCTCAGTAGTTTAAATGTATCATTGTTAGGAATACTACAAAATGATAATATTACCACTGCTTTTGCTGTCACCAGAGGGCAATCCAACACAACATGAATTTGTGTTATATTTAGCACTAGCGCTTTAAATCTCAGAGCTTCCGATACACCTACATGCTCATTGGTGAACACCTCTGACACACCCATCAAACGAGAGAGAACTGCCTCAGAAGCATGGGGTTCGTTCAACGGCATTGTTACGCACCGGTGCGTTGCGTTAGCCTAATTGAATGATAAGTCTGCTCGTTACACTGCACACTGGTGTGCAACATGCTTCTGAGGTAGTTCACTCTCGTGAGCGTAACAAGCAAACTTATCATTCAATTAGGCTAACGCAACGCACCAGTGCGTAACAATGTGCCGTTGAATGAACCCAGGGTAAGTTGGGTGGGGTCCCACAACATTGGCAGCCATGTAAGCAGCTGAGGGCAATGAGAATGGATAATTGCAAAAAAAAAAGAGAGAGAAGTTGGCAGGCACTTTGCAGCTGAAAACGATGAAAATTATCAACTGACTGATTAGGGCTGGTCTGTCATAGGCCACTAGCCTAGAAATCTAGACCCCCCTAGCGGCAGCAAATTCATTTGGCCACTACAGGAGTCTAGCCAGGCTCGGCAGAGAAGAAAGCGCCCAGATCTAACTTGTATCAGACCAATCAAATCGTCCTGAGGGGTAAGGGAGAAGTGACGAAAGAGAGTTGCAGAGATCTCCGTCTTTTCGTTACGCTGAAGCAAAGTCAAAATTTGTGGAATGGAACTTATAAACTGAGTCGCTATCGTTTTATGGAGTTATTGAGAGTTTTTGCATGTATCCCTGATATTCCCCAACTGGTTATCATCATTTCAAGCCTAAGGAGTAAGTTGTTACTGTTCGTTTTTGTTGCAGATGAACTTTATTAGATCAGGCAATGACAGTAATTATGATACTACAAGTTATTAGCGAGCTAAAAAATAATAATAATATTAGCGAGCACTAGGCTAGCTAGGGGCGTCTAGATTTCTAGGCTAATCGCGTGCAGAGACGACTTGACAGACAACGACTGCGCCCACCCTCTACCCAATCCAGCCCTTCCAGACTCAAGTACAGAAAATCTTCTGTACAGAGATGGCCTGTCAGGCTAATAGGCCACAGCTATTCAACAACATCTGCCTCCAGCAGTGACCCCTCTTCGAAGGTCTCTCCCCCCTCCTCTTCATTGAAAAAAACACAACCTACAACATGGGAGAATTAAAATGAGTCCAGGCATCACTATAACATTATAGTGGACTATTACACCTGACGGGGGTTAACTCATGATAGCAGGACTATTCCACATCATCTGCCTCCAGAAGTGCTCCCTCAAAAGCCTCTTCTCCATCCTCTTCATCCCCTTCAAAGAGGTTCTCCAAGTCCTCCTGCAAATACAGGAATAATGTGAAGCAAAACAAAGTTTTATTGGACATTAATTGCAGTTTGATGAATGCGTGTCCCTAAATGTCAGTGGGCTTCACGTACCTCAAAAAGTTTGTCGGGGGAAGCTACGACTTCCCTTTGGAGCTCCAGTCTCAGCTGGAGGGGGAGTCTCTCCACAAACTCCTCCTCAGTCCCCTGCCACGCGGGCACCACCAGCTCGCGCCCACACTCCGTCATGATGCGAGCACCCAACTCTCCAACCTCCACCCCTATGATGATCACCTCCACTGCGACCACAGCTGGCTGTATTTTCTGCACACAGACAAACCAAACCAAATGCATTAAGCATATTATCACTGATAGTATTTTGACAGATTGTAACAGGTAGGCCTAGGCAATAAGCTAAAAGGCTGAGAGAGTAGTTTTCCCCTTTCTTTTTTGAAAGATGATAAATTATGACTCAAAGTATATAGTATGTCAACACCCTTTGCATTTCCTGGTTTTCCGCATAGATGGGTCACTAAATGTGATCTGATCTTCCTTTCACTAGCAAGCTGATGATGGCCTAGGGCCGAAACGCGTGCTTGTGGACATGTTCCAATAAATGTGATACACTGAGAGTGCAGTTTTTTTTTTTTTTTTAACGTTTTAATGCATGTTCTAATTTAAACCAGCACCCAAAGATGCAGTAATATAGTGAGTAGACCGCTCCTATCACCCTAAACTTCCTTTAACTAACCACTTGCCTCAATAACGCTTCCAACTGCTGAGTTGGAAGCCTGGGCTTTTCATCTTAGTGGATAGAACGTTCAACTATATGCGCGGCAAGCTTCTAAATTACTCACTGTGACTGTGGAGTAGGCTGAGGAGCTCCACTTGAAGCCATAGCTAGATGGGGTGGCGTGCTTTCTCATATGGGTCACCTTCACCCAGTCGCCCTGGCTGATGGGTGCTAGGGCGGACTCCCTCCACAACGATACGAGGACCTCACCCGTACCATCCCTCAATTTAAGGTCCCGAATGGGGATAGGGACCCCCTTCTGTCGTACCTGGCGGATGGCAGCCATCTGTTGAAATTCAGTTAACATGTTATGCTAAAACCTATATTAGCCTACTCTGTTTAAGAGAGAGGAAGAGATACCTTCCAAAAAACTATAAATAGCCACTGTAATGTGTTTATAGAAAACCATTTGCATTGCTTTCACTTGATATCTTTACATAGCCTAATACAGTTATTCAACTATATGCGCGGCAAGCTTATATATTACTCACTGTCACTGTGGAGTAGGCTGAAGAGCTCCACTTGAACCCGTAAGTCGACGGGGTGGCGGGCTTTCGCATGTGTGTGACCTTCACCCAGTCGCACTGGCTGATGGGTGCCAGGGCCGACTCCCTCCACAAAGACACGAGGACCTCAGCCGTAGCATCCCTCATCTTCAGGTCTAATATGGGGATTGGGACCCCCTTCTTGCAGACCTGGCGGATGGCAGCCATCTGTTGAAATTCAATTAACACCATTTGCATTGCTTTCACTTCATATATCTTTAACATAGCCTAATATAATTATTCAACTATATGCGTGACTTCTAGCTTCTAAAATACTCACTGTGACCGTGGAGTATACAGACGAGCTCCACTTAAACCCATGTGTTGCTGGATTGGAGGGCTTTCTGAGGTGGGTGCCAGGGCCGACTCCCTCCATAAAGACACCATGACCTCCTCACATGCATCCTTCATCTTGAGGTCCAAGATGGGGATTGGCGGACCTGGCGGATGGCAGCCATCTGTTGAAATTCAGTCGTGAAGGCCATTTGATTTTGTATTTTGGAATGCAAAACAGAATAGTAGACACACTTTTCTCACCTGTTCCATTACAACACCGTTCACACCTCCACCCTTCCCCACTGACCCTCATTGAATTCCATGGAATTGCCCACCTGAAAGCCATCAGAGGTGTGAACACTTGTCTAACCAATAGTATTCCTTCCCATAATCCTTTGCCACTCTAGTTTGCATTGTAAAAGGGCTGATTTGTCTGATCTGAGTCCAGTAACCACTCGTGCAGAGTGAAGTCCGGTTGCTAAACTTAGATTGGATTTTTTTTTTTTTTTTTTTTTTTAAAAACAGGAAAATTTCACTGGATATTATTTGTAATCCAGAAACAATGTCTAACTTTACTGAACCACCACAGCTAGCTGTGTCAGTGAAGAAGGAAATAAAGGAAGAAGATGACCAATATGATAGTTTCCTACGAGAGTATCTGTTGGGAGTTCAAGATGCTTGCAAGGAAGAAAAGGTTGATCTGAAAGATGGCTGCAACACTTCCATATCCATATTGGAAATTAAACCAGAAGAGGAAGATAACTTTAGCAAATACGGTGATGAAGGGCCTTCTCTTTCTGGTAAGTTATTATTCTTTGTCTTGTGTTGGAATGAAAACATACAGAGTATTTTAAAAGGAGCAATTGTTGTGTTTAGCGTATGTGTGTTTATGCAACAATGGCATATTAGGTCATAAAAGTGTGTTTAACTATACAAGTTTTCGGTATGACAGACATTTTTTAATAAGTGACTTGTTTCACCCTAACTCATTCTAGAATTAATTGAGTGATTGCTAGGACACAAGTACAGTCTGCTCAGTTGCTTGTCTTTGGTTTTGTTGTTAGCCATTTTTAATAATATTTAACATCCGTAGGCTTTGTAGGTGACTGAACATTTGTCTTTGAACAATTTCTGTTAACTGTGCGTAATTTGCAATAGTAAACATATCAGTTGTAACATTATAGTAATGGCAAGAATGTTGTTTGAATTTATTTATTTATTTTTATGTACAACAGATGTTTGTGAGACACAACATAACAACAAAAGGATCACTAGGAGGAAACGAAAAAGCAAGAAACGCCAGAGACTCTCCCAGACCAGGAAAACTTCAGACCAGAAATTACTTCAGCGTCTCGGCACAAGGAAGAAACACAAGAGTTCCCAAGGGACTCCCACTGGGGGGAAATCTTTCCAATGTACTTCATGTGGGAAGATCTTCAGTTCTCGTCAACACCTCACCAGACATCAGATGATTCATACTGGACAAAAGCCTCACCTGTGTACTCAGTGTGGAAAGGCTTTTAGTCAAACATCTAACCTCAGTAGACACATGATGATCCATACTGGAGAAAAGCCACACCAGTGTAGTCCGTGTGGAAAGACTTTTAGAAACATATTTAATCTTAAACAACACCAGAGGGTCCATACTGGAGAAAAGCCATACCAGTGTAGTCAGTGTGGAAAGGCTTTAATGCGACTATCTTGTCTCAAGAGACACCAGAGAATACATACTGAGGGAAAGACCTACCAATGTAGTCACTGTGGAATGACTTTTAGTCATTTATCCTGCCTTAGGAGACACCTGAAGATCCATTCTGAAGAAAACCAACACCAGTGTAGTCAGTGTGGAAAGTGCTTCAGTAGGGCTTCTGTTCTCAAGAGACACCAGAAGATCCATACTGGAGAAAAGCCACACCAGTGTAGTCAGTGTGGAAAAACTTTTACTGACATATCTAACTTCAGGAGACACCAGAGGATCCATACTGGGGAAAAAGCCTCACCAGTGTAGTCAGTGTGGAAAGGCCTTCAGTAGAGTTAATGTGCTCAGGAGACACCAGAGGATCCATACTGTCCATATAGTTTCAATTGATACCATTTGCAATCCATTAACAATGTCTGAAATGATTTCACTGATTGACTTTGACAATTCAGACATTGCCCAAGGTTTCTTCCTAAACATGAATTATTAGTAAGCGAAGGGAGTTTTTCCTTGACCCTGTTACTCGTGGGTGCTCCCTGTACTGCCTGTAAATCAGTACGGGCAATTTTCTAGAGGTGAATCTGTTTGTAATTGAAAACCTTTGTTAGGAAGAACCAGTTAGCCTGGATTCTACTCTGCAACCTCAATCCCATGAGAAAAATGTGATGCTCATTTGTGGTTAAATCTTGTCTCTACATTTCACGTCACTTCTTTCAAACTTAGATGAAAAGCCCTCATCTCTGGAAATTAAATCAGATGAAGAAAGTGAATAAAAGATTGTGATGAGTTCTCTGATCTCTTTCTTCCTGGTTCTCCCAGTCGTCTCCCCTGGAGACTGTTGCCTTGATTGAGGTTCTAACACTAGCCTGATTTGACCGTCCCCTTTCACATCATTTCACTTTGTGGAAACCATCTGAAAATGAAAATTCATTTTGCTCTTCCTGACTATCTGGTGGGACAAAATGAAATGAGCGGAGCCTGTAGGCGGCGTTCGCCTGGCTAAGAAAACACACCCTTGCGGGTGCCATGTGGTCAGTCTATGTCAGTCTATCTGCTACTGTGAAGGACATTCCCAATGACTCAGTGTGGATTTGGAATGACAGCTGAAGTCTCAGCCAACATGTTTGATGTTGGATGCCAAGGAAGAATACCTTATGGTAGGGTATTTGCTAGGTGCACCAAGGAAGAATACCTTATGGTGAGGTATTTGCTGGGAATACCAAGGAAGAATACCTTATGGTGGGGTATTTGCTGGGAATACCAAGGAAGAATACCTTATGGTGGGGTATTTGCTAGATGCACCAAGGAAGAATACCTTATGGTGAGATATTTGCTAGGTGCACCTGAGACAATTAGACCTCTAGAGAGCCGGATCACCAACTTTTCGTGTGTGGCAACCTCAATTTTTTAGCTTTAGCTTAGCATAGGCGCTGAAATGTAATGTTGCCAGATAGCAACTCTTTGGCAACTTTACTTTCCAGCGACTATGCTAAGCTAAAGGTAAATTGGGGTTGCCAGACTAGGACAGTGCATGCACTGAGACCAAAATGCTCTTACACATATATGTAACTCCAGGTAAGGGGGTGAATAACCAATTTTCAAAAAGAGGTGAACTATTCCTTTAAAAATATAGCACATTAAAGACACCATTTGGCCAAGTGTTCAACTCCTAGAACTGTTTGTGACATTAGCGTTGAAACATTAACACATAATTGAACCTTAATTCAGAGTGTTCACTTCATTGAAAATGTAACACATTCTGGACACCTCATTCAAATGCCAAACGATGCCAGATGCCATTCCATTAAGTATTAACACTTCATAGAAATGGTAATAATGTACTGTTGTCACAATGAGCTTCCATTCAGATGGTAACCCAGGGCTATTTTTGGATTATTTACATCACATTTTACCACTACACCTCTACGAATATAGCCTATAGAGCTACTTGAATAGTATTGATAGTATTTACTAGTGCTGTCAAAATTAACTGATTAATCACGTGATTAATCCAAAAATTTTAACTCAGATTAAAAAAATTAACTCAGATTAATCCTGATGGATATGGTTCCATTTTCATGGCATTTATTATGTTCAATTTCAGATAGAAAATGGCTCGGCTATCAAGTCAAACTATACAAAGATTATGGCCTAGCTCCTGACTGTCCAACAACTTGTTTGGGGAACCCTTTGGGGTAGGGGTCAGGTGTGAATTGCCCCATTTGAGGAGAACAAAGCCAACTATTTAGTATCAGGGCCTTTACAGGGCAAAATAAGGATCCAACATACCCTAGCATCCATATTCTTACTGGAGGAAATGAGTTGCGATTAAAAGTGATTAATCACGATTAATCATTGTAAAATTTTGTGATTAATCAGATTAATTATTTTAATCGTTTGACAGCACTAGTATTTACATTGTTTACCCACATATTTTTAGCTCTGCAAATATAGCATATGGTCAAATACAGAGCGAAAGAAGACAACAGCCAAGTAAAAAGAAAGCCTTTATTAATGCAGAAGAATGTAATCTTTTGCAGTATTAAAGAATTATCTATATATGTGTTCCAAATGTCCAAATATAAAATGTATAGTTCTTTCAGTGTCAGTTGTCCTGGTCCAAAACCTGTACAGAAGACTGTCCATCTCAAACTCAAACTGTCCAAAGCTGCTGTGGTCGGAGCATGTGCATCCGCTGTTCAAAGCACTGACAGCACACTGAAATAGTTACAACTTTCAGCAGCTGTTGCTAATCTGTCGAGGGTGTCAATGAGGGATCGCATGACGGATAACTCTGCAGCCTCCAATGCATCCTGAGTCCTCTTCGGCTTAATTGGCTGACGCTGGCTCCCCCTGGAGGTTGGATTGGACATAACACTAGTTGAGGTCGGAGAGGACAATTCACTGGTGAGTGTGCTCTCATAGATGGTAGACTCTGCAATTGGGGACAGGGGCGCAGTGGACAGAATATCTTCTGGATCCTCATACAGGGAAGATAAATCTGACATGGAAGATGAATCTGACATGGAAGTTGAATCAGCCATGTTCACAGCAGCAGCAGCAGCAGCATTGCCCTGGGGTACCACAGGAGTCGGATGCATCAGCAGCATCACACAATTCCTGAACAGACAAACAAGCAGGGGTCAAGGTTAGCTTTTTTTTACAATGTGAATATCTACCCATCAAAGACATACATTAAATTGGTTAAGGTCCACAGTCATTCAATAGTAAATGCACAAAAAGCAAAAGTAATTCATACCTTGTGAGTCTTTGCTTGTGGCTCAATGAAGCTCATCCTTAAAACTGGCAACTAAAAGGGCAAAGCATTATGAGAAGGAATGCCATTGGTTAGACAAGAGTTCACACCTCTGGGGGTGCCGTGGCTCAGTGGCTAGAGCGTCAGACCATTACTCTGAGGACCCGGGTTTGATTCCGGCCCAAGGTCAGTAGTCGAATTGTAAAATAAAAAGAAGGGGGATGGTGGATTTTATCGTTTGCTAATTTGTGTCGATGAGTGCCCATGGTGGGGTCACTTGTACAGAGTGCATAGGCCTCGTGGATACACGCACACAGGTATACACATTTTCATTTGGCCTAATTTATGCTTTATTAATCAGTTGTTATAAATCTATTTGTCAGTGGAAGGACAGGAGTTTGTTGAGGAGTTTGTTTCAATAGAGGGCACTACTTTGGCAATTGTAAAGTTGTAAAGAATTGTTGAATGTGAGGTCCATATACTTCTGTTCTGCCAATTTTTTATGATTCAGGAATGATGAGACATAATTACTACAATTACCCATTCATATAGCAATATGTTTTTTATTCATACATGTGTTTGTTTAATTAACTGAAAAAAGATAAAAAGAAAGAAGGTAATTCTTTAATATTTGGAATTTTAATCACTGTGCTAACTCCTCAGTCCTCATCTCTTCATTACTCTGTACACGGAGGCTACACATGCCATGCACAAGGCTCTTAATGTCCTGTGCAAGTCTTAGCCAAGTTTAAAATGATTGCTTTTAGGCAAATGCGTTTTTATAATCAGCCCAATGTTGGAAAATGAGAATAATAACATCTAGTACTGTTACTTTCACGTGATCAGTGTTAATACATCAATTAGGGCTGGGACGGTTTACAAAATTCACGGTTTGGTTCATATCACGGTTTTAGGGTCACGGTTTTCGGTTCGGTTCGATTGATCGATTGTGATTCTGCGCCGCTGCGGAGGTTAAAACAAGTAGGAGAAAATATTCTAAAAGTTGCGCGGCAAACCCATAGATATTGCTTACTTTTCTAACCAGTTTGTTCTGAAATTTTCTACCATTTAGATTGAAGTTAAAAGGTATACCATTTACTTTAAACTAGGCCGTCAGGAAACTTTCGGTGGCCCTGGAGGTCCACCCATCTGTAGTCAGAGCTACATGGTCGGTGCGGGAGAGTTCCTCAACAATTTCTCCTTGTGTCTCTTCATATAGTTTTGGAATCACAACGGTGCTAAAATGTTTATGGCAGGGAATATTATATCGCGGCTCGAGTACTTTCATCATCAGATATTGAAATCCTTCACCCTTGATCACGCTATAAGGCAACATCTCTTTAGCTATGGCCATCCCCATTGGCTGTCGCCCTCTCTGAATTGGCACAAATATGTTCAAACTGCACTCCAAATCTGATTTTTTGCATATCTGATCAACATCAGATCTCTCTATCGACCACGTTCACATCGCTTGTCATATCGGATCTCCATGTCCGCTAATCACCTGCCATATCCACGTGGGCAGTGATGGGCAGTAGCTAGCTACAAGTAGTGAAGCTACTAGTTTAACTACATTTCTGAGTAGCTTGGCTGTAGTGTAGCTATTTTCTGAATCTGATAGCTTTTCAGTAGTTTGGCTACTTTTTTGGCCGTGTAGTGTGGTAGCTTTCCCACAAGCTACATTTTCAGGGCATCAGTTCACAACAGCAAATCTTTCATCTAGGCCATGCACCGAGGATCAGTTCTTACTGTACTGTGATGCATTTATTACCTGACAGGTGCCATAATTCAAAAAAGTGTCCATAATGAAAATCAATTGTGTCTATCATGTGTCAATTTGATGAAGTTTAATTTAAAAAATATCTTACCCATATAAAAGTAGGCTACATTTTGATATAATTAGTTAGTTACTATTGTATGCCTGATAGTTTGATCACTAATACTTGTACAATTGGTTGGATCACAGAATTTATTCATAGGCCTGAGAAGACACAAAAGAGCTTAGAGTGCTAAGGAGGCTGTGCAAACAATGTTACTCAGGTGCTCATCTGTACGGGGTGAAGTGTAAGTCCAAAACAGGGGGAAAGAGCAGAGGCATTCTGAGATTTGAGAAAAATAATGGCCTTCATCAAATCTCAGGGTGCCTCTGCTCTTTCCTCCTTTTTTGGACTTATTTATTGGCCTTTTGTGTATTAAAAAGTAGCTTCACAATAGTTAAGCTACTTCTGACATTTTTTCATAGCTTAGCTTGCTACATTTTGTCTTCCGGTAGCTTTGGTGTAGTGAAGCTTCATATGATGTGGAATAACTGGTAGCTTAGCTTGTTACATTTACTGAGTAGCTTGCCCAACACTGCACGTGGGTTACTATGGTACCCTAACGCATCATGCCCACAAATAATAAACAAATCCATGGAGGGTAGAATGTTGGTTGTTTCTCTGTCAGATGGTTAAGTGGGGCCGTAGCACACAGCTACAAGTAACAAGGAAGTATCAGAGATTGAAGAATAGCGTTACTCATCTTTATTTCAATGCATCAATGCAGTCCAGCACAGTTGTCAGTTGCCTTTCTGATGCGTGGTTGAAAACTTTCACTGACATTGCTTCCCATACGAAAAGATTCATATGAAACTTATAAGAAGTGTCATATAAAAACATATAAAAACCTTTCCAGCCAGAAACATACCGGTATATTACTATCCAAATCTTATATGGCACATACTACAGAAGTGGCCCGTTTCTCATTTAAGTCATATATGAATGAAACTCACAATTTATATCATTTTAATAAGTAAATTATAAGGAACATTAAGTTTCAGTATATGAGACATACAAATTACATATATAGGTTTGTGTATGAGACATACATGTAACATACATGAAATTTATATAAAACTGTGCAGGCTTTATATTTTGATAAGAATATAATTAACCCACATAGAATTGGTGAGACACAGCAGACAGTGAAGTTACCTATACTCAGTGTTGGGCAAGCTACTCAGTAAATGTAACAAGCTAAGCTACCAGTTACTCCACATCATATGAAGCTTCACTACACCAAAGCTACCGGAAGACAAAATGTAGCAAGCTAAGCTATGAAAAATTGTCAGAAGTAGCTTAACTATTGTGAAACTACTTTTTAATACACAAAAAAGGACGATAAATAAGTCCAAAAAAGGAGGAAAGAGCAGAGGCACCCTGAGATTTGATGAAGGGCCTCTGCCTCTGCTCTTTCCCTCTTTTTTGGACTTAAGGCTGATTTATAGTCAGGAACAAACGTAACTGTGCGATAACGCAGTGAGCCACGCAATTATCCCCCCCCCCACCCCCACCCCCACCACAGTGACTGCGTGTGCACCCCTGAAAATGTGACTGGCCGCAGACAGCGACGCCGTAAACGGCAGCAGGAGCCGCTGTGATTGGTCCTCTCGAGCCGCCTGCTCTGTGCTCTCGTCGCTCAAGAACGAAAAGCTACTTCCTTGTTCTAAAACCTTCGTCAGGTAGTATAAACCAAAACTCGATGCGTCGGCCTGTCGGCGATAGGCCATTACACTTCACCACGTACAGATGAGCACCTGAGTAACGTTGTTTGCAAAGCCTCCTGAGCACTCTAAGCTCTTTTGTGTTTTCTCAGGCCTATGAATAAATTCTGTGATCCAACCAATTGTACAAGTACAGTATAAGTGATCAAACTATCAGACATACAATAATAACTAACTAATTATATCAAAATGTAGCCTACTTTTATATGGCTAAGATATTTTGTAAATTAAACTTAATCAAATTGACACATGATAGACACTGACGATTTTCACTATGGACACTTTTTTGAATTATGGCACCTGTCAGGTAATAAATGCATCACAGTACTGTAAGAACTGATCCCCGGTGCATGGCCTAGATGAAAGATTTGCTGTTGTGAACTGATGCTCTTGAAAATGTAGCTTATGGGAAAGCTACCACACTACATGGCCAAAAAAGTAGCCAAACTACTGAAAAGCTATCAGATTCATAAAATAGCTACACTACAGCCAAGCTACTCAGAAATGTAGTTTAACTAGTAGCTTCACTACTTGTAGCTAGCTACTGCCCATCACTGCCTATACAGACCTGGTACAGTGGGCTGCATGCTGGAGAGTAGGCCTACTGATAGTTTAGATGACGCATTGGACGGGAATCGAACTGTCAACCTTATAGTTAGAAGTCTTAAGCCCTAACCACTAGACCACAGCTGTCTGAGACAAAATGTGGCAACAACATTTAGCATGGCATCCGTATGTATAAAGAATATGATATAAAACACATGTTTTTTTAAGATATTTTTGGGGCTTTTTATTAGCCCTCTATTGCATGATATATGAAATAATGAAGAAAAAAATATTTGCACACATTTTGTTACTTATCCTAGAGCACTTTTAACAATTCAACTAATAATTTAAAAAAATATATATAATAGGGGGTAGTTTTAGGTTTGTTACTTTCAGGCAACAACATGCAATAATGGTAATAAATACAAAAAGTGCAGTTTATTTAGAATGTAATTCTTTATTTTATAACAAAATGCATTTTATGAAAGATCTTTAACTCTTACTTCATTTAAAAAAACATTTTTACAGAAAAAGTCACACAAAAACTTTCAGTGATCATTTATGTAGAGGTATGTTACCTCTAGGTAACAATGCGCAACAAAGGAACATCATTTTATCCATTCATTTTCATTGAATCTTTTGAAAATCACACACAGCAAAAGTTATTTTTATTATTTAAAACATTTTATGACCTATAAAGAACAAACACTGGGTCATTTACTATATCAACACTCAACCCAACTGATCTTATGTCCAACTCGTCTTGCGTAACTCATCACTGTGTGTGAAAAGAGAAGAAGCAATTTTTGTCTGGAGTTTGACAAAGGAAAACATCACATTTCCTGCACTTGACCTTAATAATGCCATGGCATCCAGGATATTTGCACCTCCCTCTGTGGTCACTGTAAACAGCCCAGTGGTCGATGCGGTCCAAGCGGACTGGAGCTGGGGATAGAGGTGCAACTGGGCCTCTGTGTCTTTTCACGTCTAAGCCTGCCTGAACACTCAGAGATGGCCGTCCCCTCGTGCTGCAAATTGTGTCCTTTTTGCAGAGGCAACTTGCAACTTCTGCCTTGAAGTCCATTAAGCTTAGCTGCTCCTTTTGTTCCACACCACAGTCGAGGGAATCCCTTCTGTAGAGCAGCCAAGCTTGCACCATTGTCATGTCCATCAAATGGAAGAACAGGCGGAGATACCATTTCTTCGATCGCACTTTTGTGCGATACAGTGCAATCAAGGAATCAAGGAGGTCTACTCCGCCCATGCTTTTATTATAAATGGAGACAATGTTTGGAATTGAAGCTCCTCGCTTGTCATGCCCAGGCTGACCTGCTGGTATCTGGTCTTCATTGTTGCTGAAGTGGAGGTACCGCTTGATGGTCTCCCAGCGATTCACAGACATAGTGTTGGCAATGCAGTCTACCCTTGCAGCTGTGCTCCAGTACAATCGTGTCTTGGGAAAGTTGAATATTGCCATGTACTGTGCAATGCCAATGAACTGCTCAATCTCCTTCAAAGTAACATTAAGTGGCTTATTTATGTCACATTGGCTGGCATACAAGTTACTCTGTGTGACTATGTTTTCAATTGCCTCTTGTGTCAGGTCTCTAAAGTAATCGATTGGTGCTTTGACCTCTGTGGCAGTCTGGCTTTCCACTGGGGTATACTTTTTCGTCCGGTTTTCCATGCGAGACCCAGGTCCTTGGCTTTTAGGTACTGCTCTTCTTCCTCCTCTTCCATCCCATCATTTCTGTTTTGAGCTTCTTGATCTGGAGGTATCAATAAGCACGCGATAAGTAATAGTTATTGATTTAGTATTCGTTCTTGTCTTATTTATTTAATATTGCCCAACACTGAATTCTAGTGGCTGGTAACAACATCATAGAACGCATTATAACATCATAGTATGCATTATGCATACATTATACTGCTGGCTGGCAACTTAAACCTTTCACTCAACTCTCAATTACCTGACTCATCTGACTCATCATCATTGTTTCCCTCATTGATAGGTCTTTGTTCCTCATTCTCCTCATCACTACCATCTAACTCATCCTCACTTTCATCAAGTGGTAAAACCAAAACAGTATCCACTGCCCGACTCCTCTCTCTGCCATAGAGAGAGAGATATGACACTTTCTAGGCAACTGACAAAGCTTAAAATATTTAATCGCGATTAATCGCATTTTTGCCGTAGTTAACTCATAATTAATCGCGATTAATCGCAAATTTCTTTCTATTCAAAATGTCCCTCGATTTATTTTTGTCCCATTTTTATTTATTTATTTTCATTTTAATGCTGTTATCAGCATTCATTGGTGGGGGTGAATACCAATTTAAAATAAAAGAAAACCCAGTTGCAGCATCAGAAATTATTAACATGTTCAAGTACTGCCAGAGAGATATTGATGACTTTTATGTTGCTAGTTCACAAGTTTAAAAAAAAAAAAAAAATTTCTTTCTATTCTAAATGTCCCTCGATTTATTTTTGTCCCATTTTTATTTATTTATTTTCATTTTAATGCTGTTATCAGCATTCATTGGTGGGGGTGAATACCAATTTAAAATAAAAGAAAACCCAGTTGCAGCATCAGAAATTATTAACATGTTCAAGTACTGCCAGAGAGATATTGATGACTTTTATGTTGCTAGTTCACAAGTTTAAAGAAAAAAAAAAAAAAAAAAAACCTGGATGGTGGCCCTTTAAATTGTACTAACCTATATTTTAAAGAGGCTCAATGAAAATATGGCATTATGGTCTACATGAGTAAACCTACATTGCATGAGCATACCTTTAAAATGCATTTTGCCATATTGGCAATTGCCCTGCAAGAAGCTCTCATTTTAGTGTCAAGGTCATAGTTCAGAATCAGGTAGGCTATATGCATCTCGTTTGCACAAATTCTCTCTCTCAGTTGCGCTCCAACCTGTTTCACCTCTCTCACTCGCGCTGCAATTTTGAAACTGATATTAGCCTATTTGCAGGGTATTCAGTTCAAGAGAAGGGATTTCTAAGTGACAACATTAATCCTCTAGCTAGTTAACAACCTAAATATGGGAACATGCGAGTGAGCGTCAACGATTGTGTCGGTAAAATATTTGTTTTCACTGACATCAAATGACGCTCACAAACATTCTCTCTCTCAGTTGCGCACCTCTCTCACTCGCGCTGCAATTTTGAAACTGATATTAGCCTATTTGCGGGGTATTCAGTTCAAGAGAAGGGATTTCTAAGTGACAACATCAATCCTCTAGCTAATTAACAACCTAAATATGCGAACATGCGAGTGAACGTCAACGATTGTGTCGGTAAAATATTTGTTTTCACTGACATCAGAGCAGCAGAGCAGAGTGCAGACACCCATGCCTTGTGCAGTGCGTGTGTAGGTCCTAGGCTAAGCAGTAGGCCTACTTCAAGCCTAATACAAACACAGGACATACTGAAACGTCGGGAGGTGTTGGAATGTCGGAGATATTTTTTTTCACATTCCATTGATAATGGCGAGTCAAATGCGTTAATCGCGCGTTAAAAAAATTGACGGCGTTAAAATGGGTTTGCGTTAACGCCGTTATTAACGCGTTAAACTGACAGCACTAATAAATAACCACCAATAGCTAGACTAAAAATGAGTAAATATTTTATTTAGCATTTATTTATTCTAAAATAATGAGGAATATACTGACAAATACTTAAATATATCTCAAAATTCTTCCTTATGTGTGAAGCATTTATTGCTAACAATACTGCTAACAGCGTAAAAACATGGAATCCTCATTCCACCGTTGCATATTGTTGCTTTGAGGCAACATAGCTATTTTAGCCCTTTACAAAAGAAATATTCAAGGAAAACATAATCAACAGAGGGATTTGAAATCATAACTTACCCAAAATTGTGGAAATATTTTTTTATTCATGAAAATCTTCAGGTTACTGGCACTTTTTCACAATTTTGGGGGGCTGAAAAATCAGGGCTGCCACATGTGATCGCAAGTGAGGAGAAGAGATTGAAAAAGGGGTGGGACAAGTCATGTGATCAAATATAACTACATTATTGACTTCTTATACTTTCTCCAGATTAAAATGAGCCTTTTTTATTGGTCTATCATTTTTTGTTCCTGAGAAATTGAGGGAAAATGGGTTTGTTACCCTGAAGCAACACCATGCAATAGAGGGTTAGATAGGACAGTGTAGAGATGATAGGATCTGGGATCTGGAAATGACCTCGGGTCGGAATTGAACCCGGGTCACCAGGATAATGGTCTGACGCTCTAGCCACTGAGCCACGGCATCCTCACACGTATGTCAGAGGCCTAATATCTGATGTCTATATGCTATATGAATCTTATATGTATTTTATGTTGTATAAGAATCTCAGATGGGGTTTGTACGACTGCCAAACCACATCCAAAATACATTGCATATATGAAGCTTATAACTTCTCATATGGAAAAGTTTTATTTAAACTTTACAATGTTTCTATGTTTTATGTGATTCACACATTGGTGAAATTAAAGGATATTTCACCTTTTTATGAAAATTGGTCAGTCATCCTCTTCCCTGAAGTTACATATGTGGGTAAAAGCATTTTGGATGACTGACCAATTTACATAAAAAGTTAAAGTATTCCTTTAATTTCACCAATGTGTGAATCACATAAAACATAAACATTGTAAATGCATTTTGCATGTGGTTTGACTGCCCTACACAACCTTAGATTCTTATACAACATATAGGCCTAAAACATTCTAAAGTTTCTATGAATCTTTTTCACATGGGACGTGTCATATACAATTCTTACATGGTGCAAAGTTGTATAAGTGTCACATTATATGGATTTTATATGGATTTTGCATGTGGCCTGAGTCCCCTATAAACCCCATACAAGACTCTTATACAACATAACAAAAACATTGTACAATGAAGTTTCACAGTATGTGCATTTTATATGGATTTTGTATGAGCTTTGAGTCCCCTATAAAATATATATAAGATTCTTATACAACATGTAGGAAAAATGTAAGTTTCATATAAATCTTTTTTGTATGGGTTTCCACACGTGAGTTAAATGTTGCTTTCCACACGCGAGGTGAACTCCAGGTCATATGCAACTTGCAGCAAATCCATAACACGCACTGACACGTTGTTGTAGCAAACTATACCGTTTTTAAAAGGAGAATTAACATTAATCTGTCACTTCCGTCCATCTGCATTCCACGTGTTGATGTTTGTGTCACGTGACTAGTGACAAGTGACACGGTGAAATCTTATCCCATGTGGAAAAGCTGTTCAGTTTGCAGCATATCCAATGTGAATCACAATTGACACCACATAGGTAAGTGGGGGCGTAACAGATTCGGAAAATCCGAATTCATTGTGGTTTTCTGCTGTTCAGACCACCTGAAATCAATTCTAGATACAATCTGGATACGCAACAAATCCAAATCGGATTTGGGATGCCAATCTGAACAAGGCCTAAGAGGCTGCTTAAACGCGTCGGAGAGTTGCAGTTGTTTCCCTAACCGGCTCTCTTCCTTGCGATGCTCTATGGGTACTTTTGGGTGATGTCTTTTCAAGTGAGTTAGCATGTTAGATGTGTTTCCGTTAGCATAGGCGATGGATTTAGTGCAATGCTTGCATACGGTCAAGGATTTATCGACTGTTTTTTTCCAACTATCATCATAGTTTACTTTAAATCCAAAATGCTCCCACACTCCAGACGTATATGACGCTGGTGCATCCTCTATCTCAGGTCGGCCTTCCATTTGTCTCCCAATTGCTATTTCCATGTTTCACCGTCAGGTAAACACACTGAGATCAGGCACATGGCCACATTGCGCATGCACCGTGCAGTTCACGCACGTGCCGAACCGTGACGAGCGTACCGAACGGTTCGGGTACAATACATGAACCGTCCCAGGCC
Source organism: Sardinella longiceps (assembly GCA_027497455.2). Lineage (NCBI taxonomy): Eukaryota > Metazoa > Chordata > Actinopteri > Clupeiformes > Clupeidae > Sardinella > Sardinella longiceps. Next base: position 15,075 of record JAODXP020004855.1, on the reverse strand, counting down.
TAACATCAATCATAAAGTTCAGAGCATTAGATGAACTTCGCAATGTTTTTTTTGTTCTGGGACTTGCGCGTATGCGTGCGAGTAAAATGCGTTCGGTAAGGGGAGCAGCACAGAGGAGAGTTCTGTGTCTGTGTGCGATTGCCACAGATAATGGGTGACAGAAAGACGACGTGTAGGGAAAAACACAAGTATTTTCCTATAGGCGAACAGAAAGATGACGGGCCTACCTGTCAACTGCTTGCGTCTCTCTGAAAGCCCCAGCTAAGTGCAGAGCCTCAAAAAGGAATCCCATGCACGCTGTCTATGCGTAATTCCAGAGGTTTGACCACCCTATTTACGCGTGGCCGGCCTGTACGTGATAAATAGTGTACAGTAGACAAACTTTATTTTGCAAATACGCTTGTGGATCGCCAGACACCTTCATGCCATGTAGTAAGACCGGCAAGAAAACAGTGGTAGGCTACCGTTTTGAAAGTGAAACCAAAAAATCTGCGCTTTGCCCGGAATTTTCTATTGCGGTGACTGAAACCTTTGTTTTAGTGAAGCGCATAAATAAATGCAAAGCCTCTAATGTTGACATGGTAGTAGGCTAATATTTCCAATGTTAAAACAATTGTAATTTTCACAATAACTAATAAAATGGAACAAGGGATGGTATGGAGGGAAGGAAGGAATCCAAATACACTTCCCATATGGGGAAATGCTGCATTTAACAATAAACCAGAATTGGTTTAAAAAAAAGGCTGTGCAACAGTGCCAAAAACCCATTACATGTACTAGTTTAGAATCAGCATTGAAAATGAACGGTGAAAAATAAGATTGACGGTGTTGACGTTGACGGTGTCTGGTGCGGGCCTGATTGAATACAGAAATACTTTGGAGCGGCAACATATATTGGCGTGGTGGCTCCGTATTCGGCCTGCAGGCCGTAGTTTGTTGACTCCTGATTTAAATCATATCTAAATTCACTTTCTTCAATAATCATGCACAAGCTTGTAAAACCACTTGTATCTCTGGGTCTTCCCAACATGTGGGCTTCAATTCTGCTACATGTCCACAACACTGCAGCCTGTATCCACTTTGATGGTGTTAGTTTGCCTCCTCCCTCCCACACAGTGCAACAGTCTCCCCAAGCTTCACGCCACTGATAAGAGTCATAAAAGCATCAAAAGGGTCATAAGTAATCAGTAGATGATAGCCTAAACATGTGCCTTCCATTCTTTACCCTCTCTCTATCTGTTATTTATTTTTGAGGATCAAAAATCACAACAGTGTTCCAGTATAATGACATTGAATTTGACTCTATATGGCTCAAATCAGGGGTGTCAAACATAAGGCCCCGGGGGCCGGATGTGGCCCTTTACGTCATTTCATGCGATCTGTTAAGGGTAGATGTGTCGAGGCAGGTTAAGCAAAGATGTAACTCTCTAAAACCAAATTGACATACAGTATTTGTCAGCAAATCAAAATAACAAAGAGCTACATTGTCTAGACAAATAAAAATGACCAACAAACTAGTCAAATCAGGAGAGCAAACTCAGACCCACGTCTGCTCATTGACTGCTCTTCCCTGCAACTGAGCCATCAGGCTTTTAAGTTAGGCCTGAGCTAACCCCTAAAATTGGATCATACCAATATTTAAATCAATAAGGGGTGACTCAGGTGAACTAACAATAAGTGTGCTTAAACAGCCAAACAAAAACATTTTCCACTAAACTGGATAAATACATAGGCCTACTTTAGTGGGCATAGCCCACATACATTTTAGCAGCCTAAAATGAATGAATTTACTATTCATGGGTTCACTTCCTGTGAACCTGGAAGCAGTAGGCTATTTAAACCTAGTATTCGGTTCCAAGATTGTTTTACACAAACAAACAATTGACGAACTGCTGAATGGAGGTGAGATGAAGCAATGCACATAACTTTTAAACTGCTGTATGATTTTAACTTAAATAAAAAGGTTATATGACAACATGTATGATGAGTGGTTCTTTTAACATAAGAGAATTGAAATGCATGATGGTTTTTAAGATGTCTTTTTTAAACGGCAACGGGAAACACCAACATCGAGTTGTGATTATTGAATATTTAACATTAGAGAGACATGAAACATAGAAAAGGACATTTGTGCATAAAGGCCAGTCAATGAAGTAAGCAGCGCATCGCTGCGGTAACGGAGGCGGCTATGTGCCCCGTTACAATTTCAAACTAATTTAGGCTATTTTTCATCATACAAGATGCACTTCCAAGTTAAAAACATATGTGGTTTATGTCATATTCTCATATATTGGGAAGCCAAGGTCGTGATTGTTTCTGTAGAATGTATGGAATAACCGTGGTCTACTAGTTAGGGCTTCAGACTTTTTGATTCCCTTTTGCATATCTGCATTGATGAAAGACCACCAACTCCAACTGAACCTCTCTAAACCTGAACTGCTGGTCCTCCCGGCCAAGCAAAACTTACATCACAACATCAGCATTAAGATAGACTCCTTATCTGTTGCCCCCACCAAGGCTGCCTGGGCGTAATAATTGATGACCGGCTGACCTTTGACTATCATGTTGCTGCTGTTGCTAAGTCGTGCCGTTTCTTTCTTGTCAACATTAGGAAAATCAGGCTGTGGGTCATTCCATGTCAAATCACCCAATGGGTTAAACCCCACCCCCTCAGAAATTGATGAAATTTGGTGTATGGGATCATCACACCTGAACATTTAATATCTGAAAATTTTAGCTCAATCAGACCAGCGGTCTCTAAGATATGCCAGGTCCAATTTTCAGATTTTTGCCAAAAATGGGCTGACCAGCCCACATTGACATTACCGTAATTTGCTTATTTCTGGGTCAAATTCAATAATTATGGTGTCGTTTGAAAGCTAAGACCCCCAGGAATCTGATTATATGATTACTTTTTATGATTAGACCCATTTTGACTAAATGACCCTTTGACCTTTACTTTGGACCTGAATTTGACCTTGTGGATCATGTGACCATCAAGTGACCCCTGGTCTAAAAGTTAAGGCAACATGTTCTGTAGACAATATAAAAAGATCAGAGGTATAATATTTTTTGTTTGTCAGCAATTTTAAAACAAAGTTTGGTTGAACGTGACAAAATGGTCTTTCCATGCTATCTGGCTACATAACATTCCAGTGTCTATGCTAAGCTAAACCTAAAACAAAGCTAAGTTTGGAGTTGGCAGACTAGGAAAATGCATGCACTAAAACAAAGTTTGGTTGAACTTGATAAAATGGTCTTTAAAGGAATATTCCACCTTCTTTTAAAGCCCAATTGGTTATTCACTCTCTTACCTAGAGTTGCATATGTGGGTAAAAGCACTTTGGTTTCAGTGAATGCATTTTCCTAGTCTGCCAACCCCAAACTTGGCTTTATTTTAGGTTTAGCTTAGCATAGACACTGGAATGTAATGTAGCCAGATAGCATGGAAAGACCATTTTGTCACGTTCAACCAAACTTTGTTTTAAAATTGCTGACAAACGAAAGATATTATACCTCTGATTTTTTTATATTGTCTACAGAACATGTTGAGCTAACTTTTAGACCAGGGGTCATTTGATGGTCACATGATCCACAAGGTCAAATTCAGGTCCAAAGTAAAGGTCAAAGGGTCATTTAGTCAAAATGGGTCTAATCATAAAAAGTAATCATATAATCAGATTCCTGGAGGTCTTAGCTTTCAAACGACACCAAGATCATTGAATTTGACCCCGAAATAAGCAAATTAGGGTAATGTCAATGTGGGCTGGTCAGCCCATTTTTGGCAAAAATCTAAAAATTGGACCTGCCATATCTCAGAAACCGCTGGTCCGATTGAGCTAAAATTTTCAGATATTAAATGTTCAGGTGTGATGATCCTTTACACCGAATTTCACCAATTTCTGAGAGGGTCAGGTTTAAAATCCCCCAAATTTTGGGTGATTTGACATGGAATGACCCCTGTACCTAACCCAACATGCAACCCAGCTCCTGATTCAGACGCTGATTATCTCTCGCCTTGACTATTGCAATGCCCTTCTAACAGCTCTACCAGCCTGGGCTGCATTTCCCGATAACGATGGATCTTAGTGTAAAGCTGGGCATACACTGTGCGATTTTTGCTCCTTTTTGCCACAATTTTTCACTCGTGCGTCTCATATCGTGTAGTATACACAGGGTAACGAGAAGCGATTAACCTCCCACGACAACTGGTTTGATATTCTGTCGTCCCTCGTGAGGGTGTTCGCACAGTTTAAGCAAAGCCACGACACGATTTCCCTATTAACTTAATGCTTTTTGCTCTCTGAGCCTGCTCGGATACGATTGGTAAAGTGAAAGTGTACTGAAGCCATGCGACCAGTGGACTAAACCAAAAGAGCCTATTTATTTGCATCAATGAAAGTTGGTGCAGAATTCAGCAAGCTGTAGACATGCAGAATTCACTTTCAGTGCTACATGAAACAAAATCCATGTCTTCAAAGTCCCGTATGCCCATGCATTTCTTGTCCTACACTGGAAGAGCGCAAACAGGCAAGAAGACTTGTTCTTTTAGTAGTTTCTTCCCATAATTTTGAGTTTTGTGCTCAGTATTCGCTCGCGCAGTGTGAGCAGTTGCGTCGTGGCCAAAATGAGATCACACAGAGTGAGAACATCAACGATGAGCTATGAACTTTTAACCCCTGCGAATTAATCGTACAGTTTGAGCTGGTGCTGCGTCTAACGATAGAAAATATCGCACAGTGTATGCCCAGCTTAAGGTGACCAGATATTTTTGAGGAAAATCGGGGACATTTTGGCGTTGAGCGAAAAAATTGACATTAAAGGTGCCCCGCCACACAAAGCCGTTTTTACCTGTTGCTTTTGGTATAGAATAGGTCTATATGACCTCGAGTTACACCGTGCATGTGAAAATGTAATACTGTCTTCGCTATCGGCAATAGCCCATTAAAAGAAATATGCAGAGAAATTAGGTCAATTTCAATCCATGGTCTGTGCTACGTAGTATAGACCATGTTACAGCCATTGGCTGACTGAGGAGAATTATCGCCCAATTCATGCTCTCCTATATTTGACTAAAGCCCGCCCCTTGAAATACTCGCGGAAAAGAAGGAATATCCATGAAATGGTAACCGGCAACTATTTTTAGTTTTTACTGAATATCAAGACGTTAGTGAGTTTAGCTTTGGCTATGAGTTTAGCAAACTGTTAACTAATCTACCTGCTAGTCCATCATTTATTCAGTGTCCTGTATATTTTGGGAAGAACTTGTCAACTTGGCGAATTCAACAGTCTTGGTAAGTGTAACGTTAATCTGACTGTGGATATAGGCAAACAGTCGGCTACTCTTGCAATAAGTATCTGATTATGTTGGCTACTGTGACATCCTGACTATGTAGTAAGCTTACCTTTGCAAAGTGGCCGTTTACAATCTGCAAGCTAGGTTGGTGCCGATATCCTCTTTCTCGGTTTCATGATAATATTCCAAGTTTTTTTTTTCGTACCTCGCAATTCGCAATTAAAACTAATGTAAATATTCGGCCCATGTGCTTTACAACGTCGAGCTTCAACAGCGAATCAGAGCGCAGCCCATTGTCACAGTGGAAAAAAACCCCGGAAGAACCGCATGAAATGTCCGAAGGCTATTCCTACACTCTGCAAACAATCTCATTACGGTCTCTTTGGACCATTTTCAGCCCAAATGAAGTCGCACCCTATTTGTAGACATCAAAGAACAATTGTATGGTAAATACCCTGTAGTGGTGTGGCATGGCACCTTTAAAATCTCAGGTTTTTTGGCGTCACCACATTTGACATTATTGTAGTTTATCCATGGCCTAGGAGGCCTTGTTTTCTCCTCTTAGAAGGCCTATATTAGACTTGGCACTTATGTCTGTTCCCAGTATCTGGATGTTTTCCACTATGCATTCTAAACTCCCTATTAGGCCCTAATTTACAGACAGACTGAAGTGTTATCATTCTGGATGATGCATTACATTGTGTATTCTATAGGCTATGTTAAAGCAATTCTAGGGTCTGTCAAGAGTTGTAGGAAGTGGGAGGATATAGACCTTTTTACCATTTTAAATGTGGGACCCACCTGTCTGCACATAGCCTATCTACATGCTTGTTCCAAAAATGGGAGATAACCTAAGAGAGATTATTGCAATAATGTAGGCCTATCTACTGATGCCATTATGGACAGGAGTCCAGGAATCTTTGATACAAAATATCAACAAAGTAACAAATAGGCTTTTTTAAAATGCTGTTGCCCTTTTAAGAAAAATAAAATAGCCTACTCTCCTGTGTCTCGTCTGTTCTCGTTGGAGAGAGAGAAGATAGATGCTACTTATTAGATCCTACATATTTACTGAAAATAGCTTTGACACCTAAACTGTTTGAGAAATGAAGGCCTTGTATTAAGTTGCATTTGCTAAACTGGCAAATCGCGGTAAAATGCGCAAAATGTATTGGCGAGGAGAAAAAAGTCAATTAAAAAGTTCGATGTCGAGGGAGAGTTTGTAAGTTTTCCGGGTCAGACAACCAAAAAGAGGGAAGATCCAGTCAAAAATGGGACAGGTGGCTACTGTAGCCTTGGATTAAAACTGTAACTCAGCTGCAACTGGATGGGTATTCTGTCTTTCCTCTCGAGTCGTACTCGTCCAAAATCGGGGACATTTTCGGGGACAGGTCATCAAAATCGGCGTCTGTCCCCGGAAATCGGGGACGTCTGGTCACCCTATCTTAGTGGCTACGAATGAGCGAACGAGTGATGTTACGAAGATGCTTAATTTCCTCTACACGCATTTCCCAAACATGGACTAACGAAAGTTCATGCGCGTTCCCGTTAAGAAGCTTCTTAAGGCGTGCGCTGTTCAATGCTGTGGTGCTGATTCACCCAGTGGAGATGAGTTAGCCTGACATAGCCCGACCATAATACTGCTGTTCATCCGTATTCATGGTCTGGAGGTTCTTTAACCTGACGCGATTATACTGCGGGGGGGGGGGGGGGGCATTCACTTCTGGTTTGAAACGATTGGACAGTTCGTCTAATCAGCTTCGCTTATTGGCGGGTAGACTCTCTACCGATGTAAACACGCCCCAGAGGACTGTGCCCAGACCATGATACGTATGAACATTCGTATTATGGGCGGGCTATGTCAGGCTAGAGATGAGTAGCCTACGATAAATCAATTACATCAAATAATGTGTTTTTTGATGCTAGTTGCTACATTATTTAAAATGGATGACAATATTGAAGCCTACTACTAATACTCACCTTTATCATATGTGTTTTACCCGGAGAGCTTCTCTGGTACACCCTGTTTCATTCAATTATAGGCCTAACAAAATCCAACGTTTCTCTCGTGTGTAGGCCTTTCCCCCCAAATTAATTCCACGCCAACCTCTAAGTCATGTTTGAAATAGCGAGGTGATATAGCTACATATCACGTGTCTTATGTCTTAAGATGATGAAACAATGACAATTTCCCCACAAGTGTAGTGGAGTGGTGTGCACATCCAGCGCAGGTGCTGGACAATTCTGGAAAAACGTAAAAATAAGAAACGGTCGGCACACTGATGTAGCTCAGATTTACAGAACTTTAATAATACATTTTAATTAATGTTTAAAAAATAGGCAACAGTGTATTTTGGTGCTTCCTGCGCGAGAGAGGAAGAGAGAAGGAGACAGGGACATCTGCGTCCCCGCTGTGCCCGCCATACAAATTAACTTGCGCTTTGGGAAAACCTAAAACTTTTTTTTCATTTGACATCCACTGAAGCACTCAATGAAGTGCCCACATAAATTATTTAGGCTACCATAGATGCCCAGCTTTTCTTCAGGATATAGGCTAAAATTCTTATGGCAATGTATTAACACTCAACAATAATGGCCTATCTTTGTACAACGAAATGGCGTAGGCCTACTTGGCCTGTTTTCACCTCATATCCTCTAGATGTCTCTACTGAGTAGTCTAATTCTTTCTCGTTAAGATTATCTTAGCGATCTACGATTACTCTGGATCACACGTAGATCTGTGAGTGATCTCACGAATCATCTTAGACAACGAACGTTTCGGGAAATGGTCCATAAGTGTTAAGATGGTCTTACGCGCGGACCTGCGAACTACTTAGGCTTAAGATCATCGTAACTACGTTTGGGAAATGCAGCCCTGTGCAGTGAAACCACTACTGATGATCCAGAAGGCTGCTGCACGCCTGGTCTTCAACCAGCCAAAGAGAGCACATGTCTCTCCACTGTTCATGGAGCTCCACTGGCTGCCCCTGACTGCTCGCATCAAACTCAAGTCTCTAATGTTGGCTTACAGTGTACTGCATGGAACTGCTCCAGTCTACCTTAAAGCCATCATCAAACCATATGCTAACCTCCAATCGCTCCGCTCAACCAACACCCTAACTAACACCCTGCACAGGTCAATCTAGACTCTTCTCAGCCATTGTTCCTAGCTGGTGGAATAGTCTTCCCAAGACTATAAGAACAACAGGCACTCCATTCCAACTCTTGCAATTGCTCTGTTATTATCGAATGACACTTCCAGTGGCCATTTACTTGTATTGTGTTGTAGCTTGATTGTTATCCCTCTTTTGTAAGTTGCTTTGGAGAACAGCTGCTTCAACTACAGCTGCTTCAGTCTGAGAGTCACCTCTGAAACAGTAACATCTACATTCCATCGGCTTGAGAAGGGCATTATTACTAGATGCACTATTTCAGTAATCTTGTTTGCCTTGGCCATGAATATGGTGGTGAAATCAGCAGAGGCGGAGTGCAGAGGCCCAATTACCAATTCCGGTATATGGCAGCCCCCCATAAGAGCATTTATGGATGATCTGACGGTGACTACGACATCAGTCTTGGGCTGTAGATGAAACCTGCAAGGCCTTAAATGACTCATCAGCTGGGCACGGATGGACCAAGTCAAGATCCAGGTTGGGGGGGTCTGACCACCGTCGAGCGCTTCGAGAGAAAAGTCAGCTAAAACTGCCCTTCAGCAGCAGCTAAAACTGCCCTTCAGCAGCCTGATGGAGGAGTTTACCAGAGCAAGAGAGGTGCTGCTGTATAGAGACTCTAGCGACAACAAAGTCTCCTCGGCAGGCATAGAAGTGAGAACCGGCAGAAAGTGTAACACCGTGTCCTAACTGAAAGCGACTGTCGGCTTGTCGTGTAGCATTGACTTTCACTGTCTACACAGGATGGGTTAAATATGACGTTCTATTCGATTAGATTCTCTATTCAATCTGGCCGAGCAACGCGACTTGCGCGACTGAAATAGAAACGGACAGCGCGACTAAAAAGTCGCGTAGCAATGCGACTAGTCGCGTTGCATCGCATAGCATTCAGTTTGGACATTCCAATACAAAACAAAGTGATGGAACTCTTTCTGACGCACAAATGCAGTCGCATTGCGTTCAGTTAGGACACGGTGTAAGGCCCAAGAGGTAGTCAACCAGGCTGAGGCTCAGTTGCGACACAGCGTGCTGGTGGGAACAGTGCCATCCGGACGTGCAGGTCTCCAAGCAGGGCACTTGAAGATGGGCGCTACCGCTGGTGTCACGACCAAGTCATCTGCTCAGGGATCTCCACCAGGAAACTCCAGCAACTACCTAGGCAGGCCATCGCCTTTGTTAGGGCTGGGGAGAAGCCACAGCAGCACCAGAGTCAAGCAGGGGGGCTACTGCCAACTGCTCGGGACTGGCAGCTGAAGGTCGACCTAGGGAGACAGCTCAGATTCCCAGAGAACATCGCAGGGGATGGAGAACCAGGCCAGACATAGTCCTGGTGTCTGAAACAACAAAGCAGGTGGTCCTGCTGGAGCTGACTGTTCCCTGGGAAGACTGGATGGAGGAGGCCTTTGAAAGGACGAGGGCCAAGTACGAGGAGGTGGCAGGTGAATGCCAAAGCAGGGGATGGAGAACCCGATGTAACGGACCATCTTATGTAGTGTTTTAATCAGGTTAAAGAAAAAAGCTAAATCTTCATTTCATTTTTCGCGTTGATACAGTAAATAGTCCTTTTTGTACATGGAAATGCAGATATAACAACAATTTTTCTCTTTTTCTTTTTTTTTTTTTTGCTTCATAATTCAGTATATATATATAAAAACATTATTTTACCCATTTCCATTGAATGCATGCTCTTTCTAGTGCCTTTTTATCTCTGGAAATTAATGGTGTTATACATCAACTTCTCTGCTAGCCTATTATTATGACCGCCGCTGCGTAGCAAGCGTAGCGGTCATATAATGATTGTCAAAGTTTTTTTTTTTTTTTTTTTTCTCCCGTCATCTACTTCCTGAATTTTTGGTCAACGATTCCCGGGACACCGTAACACCGGGGCACATGAAACTTGGTGGGCATGTAGCCCCTGTAGACTTTTACGGAAAAATTTCGTTTGGTCCCCGGGGGCCACTCCATCTTTGCGTGGCCCCCCCGTGAAACCCCAAAAATGCAGATTTTCCTAAAAAACTACCTGACCCGTGACATTGAGGATGATGAAATTTTTATGGAATGTTGGTCTCAAGAGCCCACATCAACTTAGCTTATAACCAGTCATTTGTGATTTGCACCCCCATGGTAAAAAATTAAAATGCAATATTATACTGCTTTAATTGCCCCTATCTTTACATCAGATGTTCTAAACTGCACCAAATTTAATGTGTATGATGAACCTGACATCTTGTGGGAATATGTTAAGTTTTGTGGAATTTCATCCATGGGGGGCTATAAAATAAATGAATTTATATGTACATTTAATGACAGTACAACCATTGACCTGTAGATGGTGCTATTAGGTCTTTGGTATTTTTTGCCCTCAACGGTGCCTTCCAGGCAGCACTTTCTTCAAGGCACTACTCCACTCATTTTAGGGTTAGGATGAAGGTTGAGGGGGTTAGGGTTAGGAATAGGGTAAGGGTAGTGCCTTTTAGGCTGTGCTGCCTGGAAGGTGCCGTTGGGGGCAAAAAACACCATTGAGCGTGCTATTAAGTGAATGGTTACTGGGTTACAAAATTCAAATGATCATTTAGCCTACATCATATGTGCTCTATGGCAAGCCGTTCAGGAAAAAAACCTTGAATATATTGAATGAAACTCAGAATACATTGAATGAAAACAAAACCTTGATTATATTGAATGAAACCCCGAATATATTGAATAAAGTCCCGAATGAAACTCCGAATATATTGAATGAAACTTGCCTCATCTGAGGTCAGTGCCGGCGGCCATCTTATGTGTGCGAGGGAGTACAAAGCGAGGGAGTTTTTCCTTGCCCCTGATTCTCATGGATGCTTCCCTTACTGTCTGTAAAGCGCCGCGAGACAATGTACTGTATTTGTGCGCTCTACAAATAAAATTGAATTGAATTGAATTGAATGTGTGTCACCAGTATGGAAATGCCCATGACCAGGCAGTACCGCTTGAGTGGACTGAATGAGTAAATGAGGCAAAAATATTAAACAAATTATAGTTTTATCAATAATTTCATTGATTGCAGCTGCAAGGTAAAATAGTTTAATTAAGTCACAGTCAGTTATTTTAGCCGAGTAGTAATCCAGCTGTGTTACCACCTGTACAGCACAGGAAGCGGTGACGATCCCACTGAAGGTTGGCGTAGCAGCTAGCTAGCAGTGACGATCCCATTGAAGCAGCGGCGATCCCACTGAAGGTTAGCGTAGCAGCTAGCTAGCGGCGACGATCCCACTGAAGCAGCTAGAAGTGGCGACGATCCCACTGAAGGTTAGCGTAGCAGCTAGCTTCAGTGGGATCGTCGCCGCTTCCTGTGCTGTTCACTGGTGGTGGTAACGCGGCTGGATTAATTACTACTCGGCCTAAATAACTGACTGTGACTTAACTAAACTATTTTACCTTGCAGGTGCAATCAATGAAATTATTAATAAAACTGTAATTTATTTAATATTTTTGCTTCATTTACTCGTTCATTGCCAACCACTCCACCCAAGCGGTACTGACTGGTTACAGGCATTTCCATACTTGTGACAAACATAAGATGGCCACCGGCACTGACCTCGGATGAGGCAAGTTTCATTCAATAATTCGGGACTTCATTCAATATATTCGGGGTTTCATTCAATATATTCGGGACTTCATTCAATATATTCGGGACTGTAGCGCCGACGTAGTTTTGGAAGGATGGAGTCGGAGACGGAGGTAGAAGGAAATCCAAAATGCTGAACGGTTTATTGCCTATAAACATACATCCTAGGCAATGGGCAGTAGGAGGTGTCCTCTCAAAAACAACAACCCCTCAACCTACTAATAAATAAAACCACTACTCTCTCATTCATCTCGCACTCAACACATCAACACGTCTCACTCTCACTTGATTCTCCTCATCTCCTAACTAAACGTTAACGAACATCCTACAAACCCTGATCATAAACACACCCCTAATCAATAACGGACCAATCTAATCACCTTATTATTAGGCCTACCGCCCCGACAACAACTCCCCAGAATCACGACCCAACACAACAAGATTGACACATTGACACATTCTGACACTCACACACACGCGCACACACACACACACACACACACACACATGCACACGCAGACAGACACGCACACGCACACACAGGACAGTTCAAGAAGGACAGGTAGCCTCGGCGCTACACTGCCCCCTTTAAGTTCCTCGTCCCCGAGGAAGGTCAACATCATCTAGGCGCCGAGGTGGATGATGCTGTCGTCTGAGGCCTGGGCTGCGGCGAAGTGGCGAGCACAGCGGCGTATGACGTTGTCGGGACAGCGGTGTGGGATGTCTTCGGGACGCGCTCCAGTGCTGGGGTCCGTTGACGAGTGCCGTTGCTCCCCTCCTTCCGCGGCGGTGGCGTCGTCGGCGATGCTTCTCCCTCTGGTGGGCGCCAGGCACTAGCAGGGAAGGCACAGCAGTAGTGTATGGTCCCCTGCAGGGCTGGAGGTGTTGACAGCAGGGCAGGGCAGGCGCAACAGTGGAGCAAGGCCTACGGCAAGGCGGACATCGGCGACACCTCTCCCTCCAGTGGTCGTGAAGCACTGGCAGAGAGGGCGTGGTGGTGGCGCAGGGTCCCCGGCAGGGCAGGTGGTGGGAGCAGCAACACCATCTCCCCTCCCCCAGTGGGCGTCAGGCACTGGCAGGGTGGGCACAGCAGCAGAGTAGGGCCTGGGACGGTGCTGGTGTTGGTGAACCCTCTCCCTCCGGTGGGCGTCAGGCACTGGCGGGGAGGGGCTCAGGGCAGGTGAGTTGGCCGCAGCTACGGGGTGTCTCCCGGCGTGGCCGTCGTCGTCGTCGCCGCTGGTGTGGTGCAGGGTGGCTCACCTCAGGACAGGTGGAGGCAGCTGGGCTGGGCTGGCGTTGGTCACTCTCCCCCGGTGGTCCTCAAGCACTGGCGAGGAGGTCTTCGGTCCACATGAGCTCCGGGCTGGCTGAACCTGCTGCTCTGCAAGCTCGTGGTCCAGCTTGGTGCAGTAACGGCGTATGTGGCCCCTCTCGCCACATCGCCAGCAGGCAGCAGCATCTTGTGGACCAGGGGTGGGCCTGAGATCCGTACGCTGTAGACCCCTGTCCCCCACGTAGACAGCACAGGATCTTGGGTGGCTGCTCCAGCTGACACCGGCCGGTCGCACTGGCTGCTCACTACAGTTGCCCCTGATGGAAAGGGCATACTGTATGGCGTCATCAGAAGTGTCAAACTTCATGCGACACAGATGCTGACGCAGGCTCTCAGGTGTCACACCTCGCAGAAATGCATCCAGTGCAAGAGCGTCCCTCACCTCCACACTGAATGAGGGGTAGCTGCTATCGGTCAGGCGCCTCAAATCACCTATAAACACACCCAAATTCTCTCCAGGCTGATGCACACGTCGGTGGAACTGCTCCAGGTGTGACAGTGGAGGCGTGGCAGAAGCACGTCCCCAGTGAGGCCCTGTCACTGGGGAGGCAGAGCTGAGCGGGATGTCCACGGAGTCTACTGCTGGTCTTCCTCCACAGTGAGGCCCAGTCACTGTGGAGACGGTGCTCTGGTGGGGGGTAGAAACAGCTCTCCAGTAAGGCCCAGTTACTGGAGAGGTCACACGCTGACTGGCGAGGCATCGCAGGTCTTCTTGCTGCTTCAAGCTTCCTCCACAGTGAGGCCCAGTCACTGAGGAGGCAGCATGCTGGCTGGGGGTAGAGGAGGTAGCAGCATCTCTGGAGCCTAGCTGCAGGACGTTAGCTCCTGGGCGGTTAGCTGTAGCTGGCTGGCTAACCACGGTCGCTGGCAGGGACCGGATGTTTTCATTCAGCAACTTCCGTCCGACATCTGCGTCTCGGGTAGCGTTGCCCGTAGCAACAGACAACTTCTCTGCAGGGGCACGAGCGCCGGAGTTGACATCAACAGAACGTTCAGGGACAATCAGCGGCAAAAAGGGGTTCTTGCCGTCAGTGGGGGCTAACCGGCTAGCACTGTTTCCCTCAGGACTTCGGTAGTCCAGCCCATGTCGGGGCCTTTCCCTAACATCTCCAATCAACTTGGCAGGGCTTACCGAAGTCATCAGTCCGTTCTTCAAACGACTTTCCATCCTTGTCCAGACAGGCGAAGGTTAATCCCACTTTCTGACACCAGTGTAGCGCCGACGTAGTTTTGGAAGGATGGAGTCGGAGACGGAGGTAGAAGGAAATCCAAAATGCTGAGCGGTTTATTGCCTATAATCATACATCCTAGGCAATGGGCAGTAGGAGGTGTCCTCTCAAAAACAACAAACCCTCAACTACTAATAAATAAAACACTAACTCTCTCATACATCTCGCACTCAACACATCAACACGTCTCTCTCTCACTTGATTCTCCTCATCTCTCACTAAACGTTAACGCACATCCTAGAACCCCTGATCATAAACACACCCCTAATCAATAACTAACCTATCTAATCCCCTTATTATTGCCGCCCGGACACCTCCCCCCAATCACAACCCAACACAACAAGATTGACACATTGACACATTCTGACACTCACACACACGCGCACACACACATGCACACGCAGACAGACACGCACACGCACACACAGGACAGTTCAAGAGGG
>JAODXP020004853.1:0-42524 GCA_027497455.2 Sardinella longiceps | reverse complement strand
ATTTCATTTAGTAGCCTCAGGTGTACTGGAAAAAGTTCGCTACTTGGATAAATATTACCTCTTGTCTGATATCAGTGTACCAGTATGTCAGCAGCAGTCTTGCTAACTGATCTGTGCCAGAATGCGTTGGCTTTTTTGCTACAATGTAAACTACACAAAACCCTTTTGATGTGATAAGAGTAGGTCAGAATAGTAGTCGAAATGCAAGAGAGGGATTGTGTTAAGTAGAAAGCAGGTATAAACTATTTTATTTCCCTTTATTTATTGATAACTCAGCCTAATACAAAGTTAAGGGAAAGTTGAAGGTCCCTTAGATTTCTTCCCTTAATTTGTTTGCTAAGGTGCTTTGTGCAACAGTTTAAGGAATTCTTAACCAAGATAAGGAAAAACCCTTAAATTTAAGGGAAAATCTTAACTTAAGGTGTTTTGTGCAACCGGGCCCAGAGCTCGCAAGATCAGTTTGGTCTCACGAGGCTACATTGAGTTGCCACTGTGTATGAAATGCGCTATACAAATAAACTTCCTTGCCTTGCCATATTATTACCATTTTCTTTATAGATTTTTGTTACCCTCAAGAAATAAGGATAATTGTTTTGAAATAACATTGAAGTTATTCAGTAATTATTCAATTATTATGGTTTCAGAAATCGCACCTGTGAGGCTGGTTGGTGGAAGCTCTAAATGCTCAGGTAGAGTGGAGGTCTACTACAGTGGCCTGTGGGGCATTGTGTGTGATGATGACTGGAACATCAATGATGCTCAGGTGGTGTGCAGACAGCTGGGATGTGGGAATGCTGTTTGTGCTCCTACAAGCGCCCGTTTTGGCAGGGGGACTGGCGAGATCTGGATGCGTGATGTGCGTTGCTCTGGTACAGAAGGATACCTTTCAGAATGCTCCAACAGTAAACTGGAAAGACATTTTTGTGACCATTTTGAAAATGCAGGTGTTGTGTGTTCAGGTGGGGAAGCTTCAATTCAATCCAGTTCAGTTGATTTCAGTGAAATAATTGGTTCATGTTGCATTCATTATAGCCTATTGTCTTAAAGTGCAGACTCTTCTAGCCAGGGAAACTACTCATGTGGCTCCTACGACAATTCTACTGAGAGCACATCCATTCCCGTCACTGTAGGTGAGTTCATGGAGGAAAATAATGAGTTTGGGTTGAATATCAGATTCAAATACAGATATAAATTAGTGCACATTATTAATGTCTAGTAGAGAAAGCAACTGAACTGATTTTTTTTTTTTTTAAATGCCGTTGTAATTGTTTCAGGAAATGCTCCTGTAAGGCTGGTTGGTGGAAATACAGATTGCACAGGAAGAGTGGAGGTCTACCACAATGGCCTGTGGGGCACTGTGTGTGATGATATTTGGGACATGGATCATGCTCAGGTGGTATGCAGGCAACTGGGATGTGAACATGCTCTTGCTGCCCACAAAAATTCCCACTTTGGCTGGGGGAGTGAGATGATCTGGATGGATGATGTCAACTGCTCTGGTTCTGAAGGATTCCTTACTGAGTGTTCCCATAATGGCTTTGGAAATCATAACTGTGACCATGGTGAAGATGCTTCAGTGGTGTGCTCAGGTTTGTATTTCATAGTCAGTCTATGGTTAACATGAGATTGAAAATGTCATTAAGTCATGGGGATTTTTAAGTCTACTTCAAATGTCACTTCGCTGTAAAAGTTGGTATTCATAATAATTTGTCTGAGAAAAAGTACATGGAGCTGACCAGTATTTGTGGAGCCTAATTGACCTGGGGTGCCTCTCTGGTAGTAGTTCCATCCATTATTTGGTAATTCTTCGTTGTTTGGTGGCAGTAAAAAAAAATAAATAAATAAATAAAAACTTCAAGTTCAAAACTCAAGACTGAGCAAAGAACAAAGGAAAACCAGTGGCTTATATAGTGAAGTTAACAAGCACAGGTGAACACACTAACGACTAATTATCAAACAAGGAAAGTGAACAGTAACAGAAAAAAAAAAAAACTGGAATTACAGGCACAAACTCATAACACCTTCATCTCCCCAAATCTCATCTTTTTTTATACTTCCATATACGAGATTTAACATGGAAAAATGTTGCCTTTCCTTCACTTCCTATTGAAACTATATTAGATCACATACTTCAAACTAATCCTTATGACAAAAGAACTGGGTTACACTTTATTTGAAGGTACCGTCATAGGACTAACATGACGCTGTCACATGACATGACGTTGTCATGAATCTGTCATAAACTTCATACACCTGCCATGACTTCTGTCATTAAGTGTCACCCGGTTTTTCTCATGAATAGGGTTAGGGTATGTCAGAAGTCATGACAGGTGTATAAAGTTTATGACAAATTCATGACATCGTCATGTTATAGTTGATGACAGTGTCATGTTAGTCTTATGACGGTACCTTCAAATAAAGTGTTACCAAGAACGGTCTAATGTTTATATGCGCTTGTTATGGACTCTGCATCAAATGAGAATCTATGGGTGTGTCAGCAGTGAGAGTCATATCCAGCTTAAATTTGTTCACAGAGAATTCTGGACTAAAGTCAGAAAATTAAACCTGAAATTGATCCCACATGTGATTGATGTAGACAGGATCCTGCTACACTGATGCATGTTTTGGCTCTGTCCCAAGCTCAACTATAGACCCTTCCCCACTTGTTGCCCTTTTTTGGGTTACCCTATGCAAATGTCCTTCTCTCCAAAAAAGCAGAAGCATACCATAGTCTTTGACACTTTAATTGCCAAAAAGTCAATTTTAAAGGCCTGGAAATCCACACATCCACCCTCCTATAAGCACTGTAGGCCTATAAGAGACCTGATGCACTGCCTATATCTAAAAAAAAAAAAATAGACACACTAAACATAACTGATAAGGCTGATAAATTACACTCTGTCTGGGGCCCATTTATGTCCCTCTTCTTCTCCCTTGACCCCTCTGAACTTACTCCTCTATTGGCTCCCCAAACCTAGCCTTAGTCTAACTCAACTCTGTCCCTGGAAAGGTTGGGATGGTTACAGGGCAACCTCCCCTCCTCACTAGCCTGACATAGCCCGCCCATAATACGAATGTTCAGCCGTATCCATGGTCTGGGGACGGTGTTCATGGGCGTGAAATTGGAAGTGAAAGGTTAAAGAACCTCCAGACCATGAATACGGATGAAAAGCAGTCGGGCTATGTCAGGCTACCTCCTCACCCCCTTAAAGGGGAGGTTCGGTTTTTAACACATTTAGCCCCTTTTCTAGAGTGTCTCGGGTGCAATAGAACGATTGACACCAAAATTTAGATGCTTGGTCCTGTCTCGAGTATATGGCTATTTCAGAATCCCCCTTCCTGCTTCAGACAGGCTAGCTTTGTGCATGTCTGACAATGTTCCCTAAAACCACCTAAAACATTGTTATTTTCAAATATGCTACTCACCGAGTCATCAGTGCTGTTATATGGGCATGCAAAACAATTCTCGTCGTGAAAAACCATTCCTGTCGTGTTTTATTTAGCATTTTGAAAATCCTGGAACTATTTTCTCCGATATCTCACAGCCGCCTATAAACTTCCGCTGTACGCTTAGTTGTAGACTTTTCACAAGCTGAGCAACTCTTCACGTTCAAACGTACAGCGGAAGTTTATAGGCGGCTGTGAGATGTCGGTGTGTTCTATTGCACCCTAGACACTCTAGAAAAGAGGCTAAATGTGTTAAAAACCGAACCTATCCTTTAACCATTTTTGTTGTTGTTGTTGTTGTTGTTGTTGTTGTTGTTTGTCTCTGTTTATATTTTCAGTTGTTGATCTGTGTTTGTTTTGTTTTGGCATTTCAGCATGCCAACTTTTTGTATGTATGGGCATGCCATGCATTCAGTTTTGCTGTTTAGGATGTTGGAGGGTGGGGGGCATGATGGTTAACTCTTGTGTACATTGTCATTGCATATACTATTTGAGAAAAAAAAATTGCAAAAAAAAAAAAAAAAGATTTTGCTCAGCAAAGAAATAAAAACAATGACAGAGAAATGACAAGATCACTCACTGGAGTGATGAGTCCCAGGTATACATGATTTGGGGCAACGAGTAAGCCAAAATAAACAACACTCTGCGCCAAAACAAGCAATAAAACAAGCATGCAAATAAACATAACCTCTGTGACTTCTGCTGCAGACTTTCACAAGGAGCTAGAATGTTGGTGAGCTTGTGAATTTGCAGGTATTAAACATATCCAAATTACGATTGGCTGACATCATAATTCAAATGAAAATACAAAGAATAGATAAATATAATTGATCTAACCTCAAAAGGTCCCATGACGAAACCGGAAGTAGGCGTGAGTTTGTCCCTCAATGTCAAACACTTGAGAACAAGAGAAAATACTCCAAGCCACAAGGCATTATGGTCCATAGAGTTAACGCAGAAATAAAATTGTTATTTTAGAAGCTCTTACAAAAGTTTTTGTGAATTAAAAAATGTCTTTGTAATTGTTTTAGGAAACACTCCTGTCAGGCTGGTTGGTGGAAGCTCTGCCTGCTCAGGTAGAGTGGAGGTCTATTACTATAGCTCGTGGAGGCCTGTGTGTGATGGCTGGGACATCAACGATGCTCAGGTGGTGTGCAGACAGCTGGGTTGTGGACATGCTGTTGATGTTTTTTCTGACTTTCCCCGGAATACGTATTACGATGTGGATGTATGATATCCTCTGCTCTGGTACTGAAAGATCCCTTTCTGAGTGCCCCCAAAGGAACGTTAGAAGAGATTCCTGTGCTAATGAAACTAAAGTGGTGTGTTCAGGTTAGTATGTTATTATTCCTGTGGTTAAAGGAATTATTCAGTGGATCAACACATAGTCCTCCTGCTGTCATAGTGCAAAACGCTATTGATAACCAACAATGACTGAATTTTTTGACTTAGATAGCGAAATGACAGCTAACGGTAACAAAATGGGGCATGTCAAAACTAAACCAAATCGATCGCTAATGTGGTGTGTTCAGGTCAGAATGTTAGTATTCCTGTGGTTAATGGTAGCCTGAAAAAATGTTCATGACTTTATTGAAGACTCCCACAGTGTAGGCCTACTTCATTGTGCAGCCGTAATCAAACCACTCATATCATTCATTGCCAGTGCACAGCCACCTTAATAGATCCGTAAGTTTACGGTCACAAAATAATATTCAAGATAGCCACCTTAAAGTGATATTCCACCATTTGGGGAAATGCCCCTATATTCCACCTCTCCTCGAGTTAAACAACTGAGTTTTACCTTTTTTCTGTTCATGCCGGTCTCTGAATATGACGGTAGGACTTTCAAGTCCAGCTTAGCATAGAACATTAAATCAAATTTGACCATTAGCATCTCTCCTATTATAGCCTTGTGAAAGTGACTAAGAATTTTGAGATTGTCCCACATTAAAATCTGACTCTTCTGTAGTAGTAACGCGTCCCAACACCAACAGAAAATAAAAGTTGTTGAATTTCTGGGCTGATATGACAAGAAAATAGTTCCTTCATACGTTGATTGAGAGTAGCTCCATGCCATAGCAGGTTAAAACAATCACATAGATCCTAGTACTCTTTGCAACTACAGAAGAGTCAGCACAACTATCAGAATTCATTGTCACTTTTGAACAAGACCGTAAGAGAGCTGTAGGAGAGACAATATGAGAGATGCTAATGGTCTAATCTCATTCAATGATCTAAGCTACATCTAAAAGTCCTACCGCCACACACAGAGAACGGCTGGTTGGACTGGTGAAAGATAAAACACAACTGTTTAACTCAAGGGAGGTGGAAAATGAGGATATTTCCCAAAATGGTGGCATATCACTTTAAAGGTGTTCTTTTAATTTTTTTAAAAGTAAGAGCCTTGTTTTTGAAACTCTGTTTTCATCAGCAAACCGTTCAATGCTGGATTCCATATAGGGCCCCTGATATTGCTATGGCGAAGGGTTAGCTACCATGCTATGTTGAGTTTTTCTAGTAGCCTGGGCTACCATACTAACTCTATCATTTGGATGCAGGGGGCAGCTCATCAAGGGTTTTGTGAAATAAAATAGAGGCTTTTGTAATTGTTTTAGGACATGACCCTGTGAGGCTGGTTGGTGGATACTGCTGGGGTAGAGTGGAGGTCTATCGCTCAGGCTGGTGGGGCACTGTGTGTGATGATGGCTGGGACATCAATGATGCTCAGGTGGTGTGCAGACAGCTGGGATGTGGGGATGCTGTTTGTGCCCCTACGAGTGCCCACTTTGGCCCAGGGACTGGCGAGATCTGGATGAATTACGTGCGCTGCTCTGGTACTGAAGGACACCTTTCAGAATGCAACAGTAGAACCGTAAAACCTGTATGTGACCATTTTGAGGATGCAAGTGTAGTGTGTTCAGGTAGGAAAAAAATAGTCACTTTAAATCAAAACATAGCTCAACTGGTTCATGTATTATTTTTTACTATGCTATCTTTATTTTGCTTCATCTAGAGTCTTCTAGTCAGGGCGATTACTCATGTGGCTCATTTAACTACAATGAGAGCACATCCATTCCCATCAGTGTTGGTGAGTACATGGGGGAAATAATGAGGTTTTGGCCAAATACAGATCCTATTTATAGTCATAAATAACATACATATTGTCAATGTGGAGGGTACTAGAGGTCGCAGCAATTTTAAAAGTATATCAACACAGTAGACTAACACCTAGGCTTATAATTGGATTTGTGAAATAAAACAAATCTCTTGCATTGTTTCAGTAAATGCTCCTGTGAGGCTGGTTGGTGGAAGTTCTAACTGCTCAGGTAGATTGGAGGTTCACTACAAAGGCAAGTGGGTTACTGTGTGTGATGATGGCTGGGACATGAATGATGCTCAGGTGGTGTGCAGACAGCTGGGATGTGGGAATGCTGTTTGTGCTCCTAGAAGCCCCCGTTTTGGCAGGGGGGCTGAGAAGATCTGGATGCGTGATGTGCGTTGCTCTGGTACTGAAGGATACCTTTCAGAATGCTCAAACAGAAGACTGGAAAGAGTTTTATGTGACCATTTTGAAGATGCAGGTGTTGTGTGCTCAGGTGGGAAACTTCAATTCAATCCAGTTCAGTTGATTTCAATGAAATAATTGCTGGTTCATGTTTTATTCACTATATGGTTTTCATATACTGCAGACTCTTCTAGCCAGGAAATTACTCATGTGGCTCCAACGATAGCTCTACATCCATTCCCATCACTGAAGGTGAGTACATGGAGGAAAATAATGAGTTTGGGTTGAATATCAGATTCAAATACATATATAAATTAGTGCACATTGGTAATGTCTAGTAGAGAAAGCAACTGTTTTTTTTTTTTTTTTTTTTAAAAGTCTTTGTAATGGTTTCAGGAAATGCTCCTGTAAGGCTAGTTGGTGATTTGACTAACTGCTCTGGTAGAGTGGAGGTCTACTACAAAGGCGAGTGGGGCACTGTGTGTCATGATGGCTGGGACCTCAATGATGCTGATGTGGTTTGCAGACAGCTGGGATGTGGTAGTGCTATTTATGACCACTTCTATAGCAGGGGGACTGGAAAGATCTGGTTGGATGATGTTGACTGCTCTGGTTCTGAAGGATTCCTTACTGAATGTTCCCATAACGGCTTTGGAAAACATAACTGTCATCATGGTGAAGATGCTGGAGTGATCTGCTATGGTTTGTATTTCATAATCAGCCTATGGTTAACACAAGGTTGAAAATGTCATGAAGTTATGGGGATTTTTAAGTCTACTTCTAACTTTGCTGTTCAAATATTCATAATAATTTATCTGAGACAAACTATATGAAGCTGACCAGTATTTGTGGAGCCTAAATGATCTGATTAGCTAATTGGTTTGAAGTAATGCTGCTTCGGCCATTGGACTGGAGCAAGCATAATTCAGATGTTTCAAAAAAAAAAGAAAAAGAAAAAAAAAGATGCATATTCCAGTCCAGCGGTCCAAAGCAGCATTGATGTTCCTGGTGTAAACCATCTAACAACTAGGGCCATTGGAAAGGTCAGTTTGTGCAGATTCCAATGGTGCCCTTATAATTTCGGTACGATTAAAACTCTGCGAGTTGCGTGACGGAGAAGAATGGGTGCGCCCGTCGGGACTGATGTTTGCGCCTCTCTCCAGGGCCGGATTGCATTATAATTTTGGCACCAACTCGCGGGCCGGGAGTTTGAGACCCTGAACTATACTATACTAAACTATACCTGTTTATTCGAAGTGGGTTACATCAAGAATTAATGGACACCCTGGTAGCCAATCAGGAAACAGTATTCCATTTCACCAGGTGATAAAATGTTTTGCTACCTTGCCCACACTCAGGGGAAAGTACAGCCACTCCAGGGGTCATCTCTGTTTATTTCCCAGTGTCAAATCCAGCTATGATTATGAATACATCACAATATAGTGAAGTGACCAGAGCCGGCCCAAGACATGCTCAAACTATGTGGCCACTGAGGACCCCCCCCCCCAAGAGCACTGAGATACTGTAAAAAAATAAACAAACAAACAAACAAACAAAAATGTGTAGGCTACCAATAGTAAGTTAATTTGTTGGAAAATTTCTGTGAATTTGGTACCCCTGGAAGGTTAAAAGCAATAGCGAGAATGACACCCTTATGATGTAAGGTGGGGGATGGGGGTTGAAGTAGACTTCATGATTTCATAATTCAAACGACTAATGTGCACCCACCAAAAAAATTCACAGCGCTTGTTGTGTTCAGAGTCTTTAGGCATTTAGAGTTGTTGGCGCTTATCCAAGAACAACTTGGATCTTGTTTTGATTTTCTGATTCGCCGTAGCACAATCCGATGGCATGCAGAGGCAGATTGTAAGAAAACTGCTTTCGTCCAGGATTGAATTTGGCCTATCGGCCATAGTCTCGTAAATGTTTGAAACTGGAAATCAAGCATCTGTCTCTCAAAAATATAGTTGCTAACCAAGTCAGTAACTACAGTAGGCTATATTAGTTGTAATGCAATTTCCCATTGCCAACTAACTAAGCTACTAACTGGCTAGCAACTATACTTATGGGAAACAGACTGCAAATAAATGGGCGGTTTGAAACATAATGTCAACAACAAAAAAATATTAATCACAACAATTACATGAACTTATCGTGGCAGCTCTAGCCTACAGCCTGTCCCCATCTGTGTCCCTTTTGGTGGTGCTATCAATGTTGTGAAATGCCAATGATGGTGAAAAACACAAGGTAGTTAAAAAGATATTAAAAAGTATTGCAGTTACCTACAATATTTTTGCATGCCCTGATTTTGGTAACAATACTGTTACTGTTAATTGTTTTTGTTCCCAGTTGTACTGCCAAAACCAGTTCTCACCCTCCTTTCTGAAAGAAACACATATTGGGGTCAGTCTGTCCAGATGATCTGCACCATCTCCACTTTGTACGAGGGTGGGACGTTCACCCTACAGCAGCTCTCTGGGTCCTACAGAGAGACAAAGGAAACCTCTGGAGACTCTGAAACTGCTGTTTTCACCATCCACCAGGTGGACTTTGCCCAAGAAGGATCCTACTACTGCCAATATCAAACACCAGCTGATCCAGTGTCCGGGCGTGTCTACACCTCCATTCAAAGTGATTCTATCAGCATTTTTCTACTGGGTGAGAAGCTAAATAATGATTTTCAATGTGTGTTTTACAGTTTACAGTTATTTACAAAATAAGTTTGAACACGTGACGTAGTGTTAAAGGAATTATCCAGATGTAACCCTGAGTTACATGTAACCAGAAAGACTATGCCACTTAGGGCCTAGTTCTGTGTCTGAGGGTGTCCGTCAAGGGCGTAACTTTGGGTTTTCCATTGGGGGGTTAGCCTAAATGCTCAGCTTTTTACCTCCATCTAGGAGGTTATGTTTTCCCCGGCGTCTCTCTCTCTCTGTGTGTGTGTATGTGTATGTGTGTGTGTAAACATGTTATCTCCCCTGTTAGAATGTTTACAGAGAGATGTAGTCATTAGCCTGACATTATGTTTGTTATGGGCTTATTTCACACCTGGGGGGTATTCCTGCAAAGTCGCTAATGATATCGGCGCTTATGTGATTAAGCCTCGTTTGAAGTAGCGTCAACTCAGAGATGAGGCTGAAGCCATTCCATCAACGCAAGTTAGCTGCGCCTGCCTCCCGTTAACTTAAACAAGGCTGCGTGCACAAGCTCAACACTAGACCTAAATAGGTGATTTAGGAATACCTGATGAACTGTCGTAAAATTAAGGCAGAACTAAAAGAATTTTAAGAAAGAAACTTCGATATGCATACGTCATTATTGAAATCAGTTTATCCCTCATTCTGACTTTAAAAAAATGGGTAATAACATTTAAAACGTGTCCATTTACGTTCTTTGAAATAATGGCCATAAGAAGCCCACAAATTGGGAAGTCCTTAGTCATCATCAACCATTCTTTATTCAGGGGAACTTGACTGAGCTCTAGGCTCTTTTACAGCAATGCCCTGATAGGAAATAACAATCATAAAATAAACAAAGTAATAATACAGATTTCACACACACAGAAAAAAAATAACAAAATAATAATAAATACTACAAACTACTTAAAGCAAGAACACTGTACAATAGGTTTATACACATCATCCAGTAAGGCCCTAAACCTGCCTCCTGCTACAAGATGTTCTAATTTTAAAAGTTCTTGTAGCTTGTTCCACTTTGTGGGGGCATAGAACTGAAAAGCCATCTTGCCAATTTCAGACTTAACTGTAGGACTTTCTAGTGAAAGATATACCTGGGAACGTGTGTTATGTGGATTGCATTTAATTTTCAAAAGTGAGGTGAGATAGGGTGGTAAATTTCCCTGTAGTGCCTTATAGATGAAGAGGAGACAGTGTCTTTCTCTCCTGTAATAAAGAGAAGACCACCCCACATTATGGTAAAGCTTGCAGTGGTGAGTTCTAAAACTATCACCAGTAATGAATCTTAAGGCACTGTGGTAAACCTTATCAAGCAATTTCAAAGTGGTGGAGGCTGCATGCATGTACAAAATATCACCATAGTCAAGGACTGACATTATAGTTGACTGTATAATAGTCATCCTGTTTTCTTTAGAGAAGCAAGATCTAATTCTGTACAAAGCACCCAATTTAACTTTCACTTTCTTAGTAAGTTCAGTCACATGTGTTTTAAAAGAAAGTTTGTCATCTAACCAAAGACAACATTCAAAAACCTGGTAACACCCCTGACTAAGGACTTCCCAATTTGTGGGCTTCTTATGGCCATTATTTCATAATATAGCCTGCATTCTCTGCAATTTCCTGCTTTCTGATGTATTTTTAACAGCAAATTTTGTCAACAAAAATCTACACTTTTCACAATTATTGATTGACTATTGGTCATTTTGGTCATCAAGTTTTGGCTGCCATGGTTTTATACTAGTTGATATAAAACTCAAGCAATAAACTTGTTTTATGTCAATATTTAATTTATATTGGTATACACACACCAAAAATAGTCTAGACCTGATTCACTCACTGTTCACTCAATGTTTACTATTTCAAGCAGTGAATCAATAGGCTTAACTTAAGCTATATTATGAAAACTCATTCTTGACAAGGAGCTGTCTTTGAATTAGCCTAAAGTCATTACATAACAGAGGTCTAGACTAACTTTTTGCACTGGTTGCACTGGTGCGCCTAATTTTTTTTCTTAGGTGCACCCAAATTTCCGACCACATCACAGGTTTTATAGGTTGTCCATATGAATTGTAAATTATTAACAACTGTTTGATGAAAACTTAACTTAATAAAATGCTATTGGTGCTTTAAGTTGATTTAAACTTAAAAACATATCAAGAGAAATGAAATAAAAATAAAATCTAGGCCTAATTCAGAGTGAAAGTCTTTTAAGGGCATCAAGCTACACATCTCAACACTCAATGTCTTAGTCAGTGCCTATCCTTATTGATGTTTGGCCAATTTGTCACCCTAGCATCTCCCAGAAATGTTTAGTAGTATTAGCATGAAGTAGGCCAGGCCTATCTTTTTGTGTGATTTTTATTGCAAAATTTGACAGCCCCACAATGCAGCCTAGGGATTGCATTTTTTAGATTTTTAGATTTCCAATAAGGCCTATGGTTAATGTTGTAACAAGACGGTAGAATATTTCCGTAATATGAAATAACATGTCTTAATATGCTCAATCTAAATGTCAATGGCAATCAGTGTTTACCTCACTCAGGTCAGATGATGCGCTATGTAGCTTTAAGCCACTCCTGCATCTGACGTGAGTGAGGTAAAATCAGTGTGCTCACCGGACGCAATGACAGCAGTAAAACATGCAAGGATGATTATGGTTTTAAAAGGAAGAATTGCGACACTCGATTTGCGCCAAACACCAGAATAAATTGATAACTGTCAACCAGAATGAGTTTACCCGACTCATGCTAACCGAATATTGCCAAAACTCTTTTTAAAAACTGCCTATATTGTTTTCTGTCTCCGCAATTTGCCGACGTCTTTTCATCTGCGATTATTATAAATTGGACGCATGCAACATGATTGCTATTGCCTAGGTTGGATGTACTGTACGTTCAAAACATTTTTTCCTCTGAATAATTATTTCGATCTGAACTATCGTGGCAGGCAACGTTAAACTTGATAATGATCTCGGACTTGTCTGATGACTTTGTTGCTGCTGCCTGCACCGGGGAGAGAGGAGCCTCCTCAATCAGAGTTTCTATGCAAACACGTGCCTCCCGCAAACGGCTGGTCGTACCGGTGCGACCTCTGATTTTCTTAAGTCGCACCATTGAGAAATTAGGTCGCATGTGCAACCAAATTGGTCGCACTCTAGAGCCCTGCATAACATTACATTAAGATAGCTTGATACATATCCTAAAACTGACTAGATCAGGGGTCTCAAACACAAATTAACTGAGGCCACTAGGGTCAACATTATCTGACTGGAGGGCCATTTTAATCTAAAGATGTGATATTCAATATTAGGCCTATATCTCATCATTGCATGCCTAGTATTCTAGAACAAATATCTTTTCACTTTTCAATAGGAGATTGTCTGGAATCTGGTGATATAAGAATCATGATAAAGGTATTCTATATGTATTCTAAGTAATTTGCAACAATATGTGCTGACAGTATTTCATTAATTATATGTTATGAATATTAAATATAATCTATTACTATTTTGGATCTTGAGACAACATTTCTAGCACCTGTCCTGACGAACAGGGAACTAAAAAAAACTTTCACTATGAAAAGGATTCATCTATTTTGGGATGAGTGTTGAAGACAATGCAGAAATGTTATACGACTTCAACACAAAGACGACTGTTAAGCATCATTGTAATCTGTAGGATCTGCTGTTTATTTTGATATGTGTTTTGCCATAGTTAAGTTAAGAATCCGTGAGATATTACACAGAGAACAATGTATGACAGACGCAGAACTGTATTGGTGACCAGAATTTTGACATAAATTCCTTGCTAATTATCTCGTGATGCGTTCATCACAGAAACGAACTAGTAGCACTGTTGGAAAGGCCAGTTTAAGTAGATTGCAATGATGCCCTTATCATTTCGGAACAATTAAAACTCTGCGAGTAGCGTAGCGTGACAGAGAAGAATGGGTGCGCCCCTTGGGAGTGAAATGGACAGATGAATGCATGCAGGGAGGTGTTGTTGGTAATGTAAAACGCAAGTGGATTTTCAGCGCTGTGTTCTCTATTGGAACAAGTGCAATGGATTCGCGATAGATTAGAAACTCTGATGGATAATTTTGCATTTATTTACAGTAGAAGAGATTGTGAAACGTCTCTGCGAGCTAGCCCCTAGCAGTTAGGTGTCAATGGATGATATAAATTATGCTGTCCTCTCCCAAAACGTCTGACTTTATTGGAGCAAACAGACACCTGAGTTAAAATTCAGTGAACACTAACGCAGTACATTAAACTTGACACCCTCTGGCTTTGTCACACTGTGAAACAAACATCTAGATTAGCCAACCACCTCCAACAGCTTTAGCTGTTAGAACTTACAGCTAACTTAACAGTAAGCCTGGCTGCCTCTCCTTTTCATTCTTGTCTTTCTGTCTTGTCTACTTTTCTTTTCATAATTCAACCACTTATACAGTGACTGTCTGCATAGGCTAAAGTCTCTCTCTATGGGGCTACATTGGTTTCTGGATCATCGCAAAAGCAAGTTGTTGGGTAATACCATTTTGGTGAAGGAAGAGGGGGTGGAGTGGGGGCTGTTTGGTTTCATTACCAGATAATTAATCACAACTCTTGTTGTGTTCAGATAAAATGGCTAGAGAAAATATTTTAAATCCGATTTATATATATATATATTTTTTTTTTTTTTTTTTGAGGGGGGTTATCTTAGCTGGATCTGATCATTGAGGGGGTCATGACCCCCGTAACCCCCATGCAAATTATGCCATTGGTGTCCGTCCAACCCTTTAGTTTTGTTATTGTGAAGTACACTGTACTTTAGTCTTACATGTGTTTCATAAATTAAAATCACGTATAACATCATCTTTAGCACTATTCGCACGGGATTAGTATTATCTATGAACCTCTGGTAATTTGTAATAATTGCGGAGGATGTCTGTGATCTTAGTCCCGTGCGAATGTGCCATGTCTAATTTGTAAAGTAAAAATTCCACCGAAAATTACCTACCGTATTTCGCCAAAAACACCGACATCCTGTGATAATACTAGTCCTGTGCGAATCTGCATCTCAGTGATTGGGCGGTGTTTGTTCTTTTGTAGGGCGCCTTTTTCAATTTTTCCAGGTTCAGTAACGGAGGCTGCCGTTGAAATTGTGAATGCCAATTTTGAGAGCATTTTAGGTGCAAAAAGTGTCTCGGTGAATTATATGGGGACACAAAAGGACGAAATTTCGCAAGACTTTGACGTGGGTGACATGTGTAGCAGCATATGGATCCACCAAAAGGTCGAAATTTCGCAAGACTTTGACGAGGATGACGTGTAGCAGCATATACTGTAGTATTATCTATTAATTATATGTGAGCAAAAAATTAAATATGAGACGGCTATCTGGTTTCTAGCTTTGACATCATATCTGGGCCTTGATGTCATTAAAGTCGTGCAAAATGCAGACTTCGCTTATCCAGTGCGAATGCGCCACAAGAATCACAGAGGTGGGGAGGTAATTTACAAATTACAGACGTCCCCAGGTTTTTTAAATCCTGTGCGAATAGGGCTTCTGTTGTATTTTATCGATTCATAACAAAAGCTTTTGTTGATTGCCGAAATAAGCCTAATTGATCTGCATATATAAAAGGCATATGATGCATGCCTTTCAAAACTGACATGGCTCATCTTGCACTGCTTGAAGATCTGGCAAACCATGCGTTCCGCAGGGAGAGCGTATTCAGAGAGTGCCGCGATTTGTTTGCCGAAAGCACAGAATGGCTTCTGAGTAGGTACCGCTTTCCCAGAGAAATATGTCGTGCAGAGGCTACCCCGCTGCCAACACTCAATAAGATCCACCCAAGACACAGGCAACACACAGGGATTTAGTTAAAATGTACAAAGTTTATTTATTCAACACAATAGGCTACAGGTAGCTGGGCAGTTCTAATACGGCACCACCAGGACCAAAACAAATGGATATAATGGCAACAGGGAAACACTACCGCACCCCGCCCTACTGGCCAAACCACACAGCACACGTGTTACACCCCAATCACTTAGACTCACAGCAAAGCAATGCAAAACATATTAGGACACAATAGGGCACTGCACACCACATCACACTTCAATTCAATTCAGGTTACGCTAAGAGAGGCGGAGTCATAGAGTCCCCCAGTTACCAGGTTACAAATGCTCAATCCCAGTGACCCAGGCCCTCCCACACAATAGCCCTAATAAATAAAAATAACAATTTGTACTGGTCGGCTTCCCCTGCCGACCAGTACAATAAATACCCAAGACACAAGACTAGCATTTACAAATATCACAAATAATCTGGACAATAGAACAGTAAATATACAAATAATCATTCACCACAAGTCCAGGATAATTTCAGTCCAAGCTGTAGAGTGTCTGTGGAGTAGCCCAAGCAAAATCGGGTGCGATGGCTTGCGCAGTATTGGCCACCTCGAACGCGCCGTGGATTCCCCTTCACCGACGCCAGGCCACGCCCCCACTGCAAGGGAACCAGGAAACACTGAGACACCGCTAGCAAGGACCGGAGCTTATAGCACAACAAACAACACTGCAGTGTCGGAAGAAAGTACTTTCCTGTCAGAGGGAGTCGTGAGCGTAGCAAATGGTTGGTGGACGCCGGCTCCTTGTTGGTTAGGATCTCCTGGATCGGGCGATCGCTCTCGGGCTGGAAAACACAGGCATTCAGGACAACGATCGGCAACAACCATAACAAATAACAATGCAGCAAACGTTGGGAATTAGAACGCGGACGTCCCTGAGATAATACTTAGCTTGCGTTGATCGATCACGGCCAACACCAGTCTCTGGTCACCTGCGGTAGCCTAGGATCGAACAGTCGGACGTCCTCGAGCCAGCTGTATGGAAACAAACAATTATTGCAGCGATCGGCGTTAACTGAGCAAACGACAAACACCAGTCCAGCAACAGGCAGTAGGCTAGTCCAACGTCCCTTAGTTAAACACTTAGCTTGCGTTGAATATTCCTCTCCGCCAACAGCCCACCGTTGTCGTCTCGCCGTCGCCGTGTAGGCTACCCTCTCCCAGTCCGTCTGTCAAGAGCCTTGAGGCTGCCTCCTTTTATGGAGCCAGGCAGCCTATCGTCTTCCATTCAATTCGGGGTTAATCACTGCTCAATCAACCCGCCAGTGGCAATCAGCCTATGCCAATTAGGCCAGCGTTCAGTCAGTCAATGTTCATACACAGTCCTCCCTCAATAGCCCATTGTCTTTACAACAGTCCTTATGTACCAAAGCACAACATATCAAACCCCCACAATATTAAAGTTACATGACCCACACAGCCCCTCATGACATACAGTTCATACAGTTCATCAACCCTGGTACATGACAAATATTGCTAGAGTCATGTCGTGAGTTGGAACCTATATTACAGCAAGAAACCAAGTGCACAAGAGCCATACCTGTGCATATCCGAGTGCTATCCACCTTGGGATTTTTGGCCACCAGCAAGTTCCAGCGTGAGGTTGGAGACCGATCCTGCATTTCTCAACCATCCATGAGCAAGATTCTGTAAGCAGTGTTGGATGCAATCATTTCCAAGGTTCCAAATCACATCCAGTTTCCTTACTCGAATCCGCAACAGCTCGAAGTCAAACAAGGTTTTTTTTGCCATTGCAGAGTTCCCCAATGTCATTGGAGCCATAGACTGCACCCATGTTGCACTAAAAGCACCATCGTATAATGAGTACAATTATGTGAACAGGAAGGGGTTTCATTCCATCAATGTGTAAATTATATATGATGCAAATCTGACCCTGTTAAACGTAGTTGCTCGGTGGCCTGGAGGAACGCACATCTCGTTTATTGTGCAGAACAGTTCTGTGGGCCTTCGTCTACAAGAAGGCTTGGTTGTTGAAGATGGATGGCTTATTGGTGAGCGCTGCTACACATTTTATACTATATGATGGGTAAAGTAATATCTTGTATGCCATTCATGCAACTTCTATCCTTTGGTGATCAGGGATATCCACTGAAGCCATGGCTCATGACCCTATTAACCAACCCGCAGACTCTGCAAGAGTAAACCTTTAACGGGTCCATGCGCAATTGGTTTGGTAAAAGGTCGATGGCCGTGTTTGTCGAGCCCTGGGGGAACACTCCAGTACAGACCTCAAAAGGTGTGTAAAATGGTCATTGCTTGCGGTGTACTGCACAACCTGGCCATTAGAAGAGGCATCCCCCTGCACAAACCCCCAAAACCAGACGACCCCTTGCATGACGCAGAGCCTCACGCAGAAGCACCACCTAATGCCATTGCCATACAGTTGATGGCGGGGATCATACAGAGATTTTAGGTAAGTCTACCCATTACCCGATTTTGTGTGTGTGTGTGTGTGTGTAGCCCAATGACAAGAGTTCAGAATAATTTACAATTCAGTCTTTATTGCTCATTTGAGATGTGCATGAAGCAATTGTCTTCAGGGACCAATTTCTGTAAATACATCAGAAATATGTCAGCCTTCAATGTCTCCTCTTGATTTTGTAGGACGTCATCGGTCAACACCCTTGGTGCCTGGCCCACAGATGTGGATGTAGAGGGCGTCGGCTCCTCTGGAACCAACGTGATGATGAACGTTTCTGGATAAAATAAGCAGATACTTTTTTGTTAACAGCCATTTTGTTTAATCTATTTTGTCACCATATTTTTCTTCATCTTTATTTCACTGTATGAAGTACATACAAAGTATGGTTAAAATAAAGTGTGTGCAAAATCATTGTGCAGTCCTACCTTCATTTTCAATGACTGGCGATTCTAACTGAAGACCCACAGTTTGTCCAGTGGGTGTAATGTCACCATCCCCATCTTCAGTAATGCCAGAACAAGCCCCCAATAATACCAGCAATTCGTTCTTCTAAAGCAGTGAGTTTTATTTTGCTTTTTCCACCACCCATTATCTTTGTCTCTGTTGTATGCGGCATTGAGTTTTAGGTCAAACCATTTTTTCTTTATTTCTGGCATGGTCCTCTCCACAGGCCCAACAGCATTCACAGCCATTGCAACTCTTATCCCAAGCAGCATTATTTTTTCCTTTGCTTGTTATATTTTACCTCACTCACGTCAGATGATGCGCTACGTAACTTTCGTAAGGCACTTCCGCGCATCGATCTGATGTTGAAGCCCTTCAGAGCGATTTCAACAGCCTGGGGTCCGGGACCCCTGTAGGGATACGGTTTGGACTATTCCAAACTCATGTCTGTAGCTCAGTGAGTTTTTGTCCTATAAATATATGAGTAGCACCACTAGAAACCTTGGATCTTGTAGTTTTCAAATATATGGGTTTCATGATAAAAATGCATTGTTTCTGCTTTATACAAATCATAAAACAAAATGTTAAGTTTTAGAGTGTTTTGAGACTCTCAGGCTGTTACAGACACACGCCCCTGCCTATTGAGATGCTAACTGCTGGGCCATCATAGGCTTGCTGCCTGGGGACACGAGGTGGGGACACACCCCTTTGTGCGAGCACATGGTTCTTTGTTTTTGAAACCCAGTTGGGTCATGTGTTTGTCTTTGCCTGTGGAAGATGTCCAAATTATAAAATTATTATATGGAAGCTAGCATAACCGTGTAATAACATATTTATTACACTATTATGCTATAGTTGGCATGTAAAACGTTGCTTCGGCTATTCTTAGCTTTTGAAGACATATTTCAGTTACTAAACTACACTACAGTAAACTGAATTGTGTTTAGTCAACACTGAGTGTAGAATTGCAATGCAACATGCAATACAATGCATAGCCATAGCTTGTTATTAGCCATCTGAATGAATCTATTAGCTTGAAGGATAATAATAGGATATAATAGGATACAGCATATTATGAAGGACAAAACAGCCAAGAGGGTCTTTCAAATAGTTTGTTTTTGCAGACTCCAACAAAGGTTACACCGTTTTCTGTATACACAGGAAATAATCACTTCCCCACAGGCCATGGCCTCTATTGAACAATTTATTGAATTTCTTACATTTGAAGATGATTTTTAGATTTGGAACTGGGTTGTCTGTACCACTGGTTTGTCTGAGTTGTCTGTGGCCCTTTGTCCTGTGTGTTGACAGGACAAAGGGTCACAAGCACACGATAGTGACAGGGGGTGGGGGCTATTAGAGGTGTCACACCTATCTCATTTGTATTCAGTTCACAAAGCCACTGACTGACATTTAGTTTTACATTATTACATTTTACACAGAAACCACACATAATTTCTGAAAGCTCTTTTTACTTTTATGTAGCCAATACTTAGGCTTACTAGGTTCAAACCTCAAAAGCTCTGGCTAGGTATATTTATAGTGTGTTTTTTTACAGTGTGTGAAGACATTTGAAAATAGGTTTTTGTGTAGTTGTGTTTACAGTTAATTTTAATAAAAACTATTTTCATTACTGTCACTTTACTCTTATATTATTTTTATTGATATCTTATAGAATGTAATAATATATGTCACTTATGCATAAAAGGTTTTAGTTAGGTGAAATACTTCAAAATGTCAAAGTGTAGCAGGCTGCCTCAAACTGCCTGAAAGGCCTTGGACCCCTGACTGTTGCCATATTTGGTAAATTGCGGGTTGATCTGAATGCAAATTGATATGAGCGTGCACGAGCGCAGTGATTTACAACAGTGGTTCCCAACCTATGGGTCGCAAAGCCCTCTTGATTTTAAGGGGTTTCATTTTAATATCATACATATAGCCCATGTTGAATAAATGACAAAGCATATAATTAATATAGAATAGGGTTGCCAACTGTCCCGTATTGGGCGGGACATCCCATTGTTTGGGTATTTAAGCAATAAAGTGATGTTGGAAGAATCATCACTGTGTGTTGTTTGCCGTATGCATGAAGCCACAGTGCATTCATCTAGCACTCAACTGATCAAATTTGACATTGACAGACAAAATAAGTTAACGTGGACTTTCAGTGAAGCTGTTAATCCATCTAGGAATAAGAGTTTATGCTTCGTTTGTTGTGGGCATTCTACACTCTTTCATGTTTGACGAGGCTGAATGAAATTTTCCCTTGCTACTCCCAACTGTGTTGACAATGTATGTCCCACCCCTTCTTCGACTTTGATCTGAAGACATAAGTGACATTGATGAGACTTGCGCTGTTCTAAAGGTTGAACAGATTTCAACTTGAAATGCTCTGCAGCGCTGCAGTAGAAAAACCTCTCCACCAATGTCTTTTTTTATGCTGAAAGCGCTTTGCGCTTCAACCGCAGAAGCTCATAAGATTTGATAAACGCATTTGGTGGACACAGGCCCTTAAGCAGTAACTACTCGCTAAATACTTTTTGTTAGGTTCTTACACGATCCTTCACCACTTCACAGGCCATACGATAAAGCGTTACCTAATGTTCTAATGGAATGTACATCTACTTAAAGTATAAGTCTGGAGTAAGTTTAAGCATAGCCCTGCTGCACGAGCCTTCCAACAGCAATTCGAATGAATGGAAGAATTTCGAACACGAACATGAAACTACATTGAGTCAATGTAACCTCAGATCTTGCTTTCGGTTTCTAATAGTCAGGTCCCATTGATTCTATGCTTGAATTTATTCCGGTGTTTTCCTTTAAACCTTCATTAGTAGAGGAGAAACATTTATGCCTTATGAAAAGTATGTACTTCATGGATTGCATTTGTCTTCCAGTGTATCTGTCTCAGCCCATCATCTCTCTCAGTGGCCCAGAGGAAGAGCTGGTCTTGGGGCTTCATGGCCCAGAGATCCCCTGGGGCCAAAGCTTCTCCATCGTCTGCTCCACCAAGCCACAGCACCAAGGAGGCTCTTTCCACCTCACCTCTGGGTCAGAGCAGAACTGGACTGAGCCAGCTGTCAATCACTCTGCCTCTTTCCACTTTCCTGAGGCAGACTTTATCCATAGTGGGAACTACAGCTGCTTCTATGAGGTCATTTTGTCTGCACGTGTCTTCACCTCTGTGAAATCAGATGCTCTTCTTGTGACTATAAGAGGTATAATATTTCTTCCATCTTCCTCCTTCTTTTCCTTTTATTTATTACATTCAAACTTTTCTTCCTCCATGTTTTCAATTATTGGCAGCGATGGAGGGATCTCACATGGTGTCTTATGGAGTAACTATTGGGCTGTTGGTGCTCTTGGCTGTCCTGTGCTCTGTGTGGTTACTGAAGAGAAAGATGGCCCAGTATGTGACCCTCGAAAATAACTGTAAGCACACATTATGATGCAATAGAATCCTTTCTTTTAACGCTCAGTGCAGTTACACATGCATATAAATAATAGGATTTCACTCTGATTGTTCACCATACTCCGAATTCTCTTCGTCATGCAACTAAAGAAATGTGATTAAAATCGGAGTATGAGAAATCCGATTAAATGTACTTGAGTATCCGATTGGAATTTGATTATTTCTGTCATGTAACTCATACTCCCATAAATGGAGTATTCCATTCAGCGCTACAGTTCTATGGAATGTTGGTGTGCTGCGAACGCTCCGTCTCTGGCCCAAGCTGAACTCTCTTGTCTGCATTCATTGCAGCGACTATCACTCTGCGTTGTGTCTAACAATTCAAAGGAATGATGGCACAACAAGACAATTTCATAAAGTTTGCTCATCTCACAACAACATGCGAACACATGCAAACTCACATTGGAAGAAGCACATTACAATGTGTATTTCAAAATATGCTTTTCCCTGGGTATCTGGATACCTGTAATCTGTGACAGGCTAAAAGTTTGTTTATGCCATCTGCAGTTTAAGGTTCAAGGATTTTATTTGTCACATACAATGAAATACTTGCGTAAGACATGTAGTGAAATTGCATTATGAAAAGACAGAGAAAGGCTAAAAGGAGAGAGGAGGAAAAAAAGAGAGATAGATCCAAGATAAAATAAATTAAATTAAACAATAAAAATCTAAAATAATAAATAAAAGTTAAAAAGAACAATTAGGCTAGACCAAGTAAAGAAGTCCATGTTGTCATCAGGATCTTCCTCCAGAAACGGACATAGACGTTGAAGGGGAGAGAGCCATCACTGCAGCTTAAAGGAGAAAGCTGATGTGATTCTGTCTTAAAATATGTAAAATAATGATCGGTGCACGGACTTGTCGCACATAGTTCACTTGCACCTGACCCGTCCTCTCGGGAATACGGCTAGTTAACCGATTGGCTCCACACAGGTTTAGCGTTGGAGTGGACCAGCACCTGATAGTCTGAGTTGAAAACTGTAGCTTACCTCCATAATTTCCACCATTGACGAAGCTCAAAGTTACTCCAAACTTCATTCCGTAGATTCCCGTGGGTGTTTACATTTAAACCGAGGCATAGAGAACTTTGAAAGTGCACATTTAGCTTAGATATAAGGTTATATGTATAGCTTGTCTCTACCTAGCTTGTAAGTTTCCGTCGCATTAACTAGGGTGTGAACTAGAGTGAACTACTCTACATCTCGCGTTAGTTCAGGCAACGGAAGCTTACAACCTAGATAGAGACAAGCTGTACATATAACCTTATATCTAAGCTAAATGTGCACTGTCAAAGTTCTCTATGCCTCGCGGGTAACAAACGATCTGACTGACTAACTAAACAACCTAGAAACTTCAATTTATAGAAAAACATTTACCCAATGTGCTTGTGCAGAGATGTGCTTGATCTACAGGTGCGGATATAAAAATATTGGACACATCGCAGAATAAATAAATTGTTTTTCTGCGTGTGAAATACAACGTGTGGCAGGAGTGTGTGACAAAAAACTGAAATGAATGACTATCATGCTAAATGTGTGACACTTGAGAGCCCTGACACAGACTAGTCACAGGATAGTCATTTACCATTATTGAAATGGAAAATTATGTAAGGCATCTTTTATTTCCTCAATCCTAGGGGCCATGGTTTCATTCGATGTATCAGAACCAGAACAGTCAGCTCCGAACCAATGAGAAGAGAGAAGTTACAGCACCATGTCAGATGGATGAAGAGCATACATTATTCTGTATGTTCTCCCACGGGAGGCTGAAGAAGTGTGCTTAGCCTCCACTAATGTGTTCTCACAATCCTAGATCACATCATTATCTTCAATTAGTACATTATGTGACAGAAGCACATTGGCCCTTCCTGATTTCCACAGTTGGATGGTAATTGTTGATTATTGTAATGGATCCAAATCATCACCTCCTTTGTTTTTCAATGATTATGATGAAGAAAGCGTTGTTGTATCAGTCATAACAGTATGTGTCACCATTTGAATTGTTAAGTGGCATTGTGTTACAGTAGCCTACTATGCTACATGATTTCATTCAGAGTATTAAAAAAATACTAATACCAGAGAGAAGCTGGATAGTAATTTTGAATCATAATGATCTTTCTTCACTGTGATGAATGTACGCACACATTTAAACACACACGGATAGGCCTACTACTTATTGAGCAAAAACAAAAAAAACATGAAAATCACACAGCAAAAAAACAAAACAAAAAAACAATCTATTTTATTCTAGTACTATATACCCAATTGGATCCAATAACATGTGGGTGGTCCCTGGGTCCCCTTTAATTCCTATGGTGGCGTCAGGGCCGGCCCAAGCCCAAAGGGGGCCCTAAGCAGGATTTAATATGGGGGCCCCCCTCACCGCCACCACAACCACCAATTTTTTTATTTTATTTTTATTGTTATTGTTATTTTTTTAATTTTATTTTTTTTTTTTTTTTGGGGGGGGGGGGGGGTGATCATATTCTGGTGTATTTCTAACAGCTAATTTTACCAACAAAAGTCATCACTTTATAGCCTAATTATTTGCCTGCATGTTGACCCTGCCTCTGACTCACTTTCATTCACTCACTATGTTTGATATTTCAAGCAGTGAATCAATAATAGGCCTAACCTATATCATCAGAGAAGACTGATTCTGGACAATAGGTTTGAATTAAATGATAGTCCTACAGTAAGATAGCTTGATTAATCTCCTAAAACTGACTATAGGGATTTTGCCTATAAGAACTTCCTCATATCCAATGCCTGTGCAGCCTGGGCACCAAGAATAGGCTACCCTAGGCTACTTCATTGTTTAGTAGTTCAACATGTGGCCTTGAGTTAATTTTGAGGACATACAACAAAAATAATAAGGTTTCAGCCAAAGCTACAGTGTGAGGGGCAATTAACAGAGCTGACGTTATATTAGCCTACCTCCTCGGGAATCTGTTCCTTTCCTGCTCACACGATTCATTTCACTTACTGAGTTACTTTGTACCAAATGCAAAACACGGAGAGTGGACTTTCAGCGGTATGCATATTACCTACTTGATCGTGTGGAATGGACAGACGATTGCATGCGGTGAGATGCTGTTGGTAAGCTAAACGCGGAGTGGATTTTCAGCGCTATGCGTAGCCTACTCTATTCAAACAAGTGGAATGGATTCCTCCGCGATAGATTAGAAACAGCGCTATGGATGTGCTATGTACCAATTCCATGAGTCTTTGTTCTAATTCTATTGCAGGTCGTTGTTGTTAGTTTTTCTGTTGTAAACATAAACGTTTTATGATGCCAGAATAACAAGAATGAAATAAAAATATAAATGCTACATAAACTTCGCTAGATTGTTGGGAGAAATCAGAGGTGTGTAAACCTAAACCATAAGTGAGATGAAGAGTCATAGCAAATGATATAAATGTCAATTGGATGTAGCTTAGAGTTAATCCACTTGGACAAGTTGTCATGAAAAGCTTTCGCTCATGAAATATAATTGTATTTCGAAATAAATTTGTGCCGAACTAATCGCATCAAACTGAATTTGTCTAGCACTTGCGGGGGGCCCCCCGAGATGTCGGGGCCCTAAGCGACGGCAAGACTTGTGTATGCCTCGGGCTGGCCCTGGGTGGCGTAAGTCTGCTAAGGGAAATCCAGTTTCTAATTACCGGCATGCTACAAAAAGAAATGTTTGCCTGCTTCAGTCATTGAAATGTTTGACTTGATATGGTATGAGGAGATTTTACTAAAACTTAGATGAGAATGCTGTAATGAGGTGTTCAAGTATATTGCAACATCTGAATGTTTGCCAGGGCACAAAATTTTTGTGCGTTCTTGGAGTCTGCTTGTTTGTTCCACATGTGTATCGCTCGGTGGTAAGTAGCCAATTTGTAGTATAATTTGTTTTCACAAGAAGTTTTCCATGCCTCATTTTATGTGACTTGCGGTGAACTGCGCAGCTTTTTGGAAATAGAAAGGATTTCTATTTTATCTAAGCGCTTTGGCCTAAATAATTGCCCCTGCTCTACACACACTATAAGTTTGGTAAACAGCTTCAATTTTTAAAGGAATATATCAATGAAAATTGGTCATTCACCCTCTTACCTTATGTGGGTAAACCCATTTTGTTCTCAGTGCATGTGTTTTCCCTGTCCAGTTATTCTAATTTTTAGCTCTAGCTTGATAGGCACTGAAATGTAAAGTTGTCACCTCAGGCCCCCATCAGGCCCCCATCAGGCACCTTGTAGATGGTGCTCAGTGCAGTGATGGGGACTTGGACTCGAGACTTGGACTTGGACTTGACTTAAGTCGCTCATTCTGGAGACTTCAGACTTGACTTGGACTTGCCCTCAATGACTTGAGACTTGACTCGGACTTGAGCCTTGTGACTCGTGAACAATGTTCATTTCACGGAAGTGAAATTTTTTAAAATTTAGTTTTTTCTGATGTTTCTTATGGGAAAGCACAAGCACAATATTTCCTCTTAGGTGCAATGTAACTCATGCATACAACTGCATTCTAAATTTTCTCAGGTCTAACATTACAGCTGATTTGTCAATAGCAGATTGTGTGCATAATTATGTCCACCCTCACCCTGTCAAAGGGAATTTTTTTTCCAAGATTCAAAAAGGCTCGACTTGGGGAGAAGACTTGAGACTTGACATGGACTTGGGAGGCTCGAGACTTGACTTGAGACTTGACTTGGCATTGCGCCTCAGGACTTGGGACTTGACTTGGACTTGAGTACAAAGACTTGAGACTTGACTTGGACTTGGAAAAAATGACTTATGAACATCACTGGCTCAGTGTAACTTCTAGCTTAGCATGCCATTGACTTCCCCACTGTGTGAGCCTGCTCTTTCCCCCAGATGGGACTATTTTTCTCCAATTCCCCCACAGCGGAGCTATATTAGTGGGCGTGGTCAGACTTGCCGTCTGTATCTATAGTAGAGCTTAGATCGGGCCCAAAAATTTGAGCCTGACCCTACCGAAGACCGATCATTTTCTGCCCAAGCCTGGCCCGGCCCGAGAGATGATGTGTTATAATGAGCCCGAGACCGATTTAAACCCGACATGTTAAATAGGCCTAATAATGGCCTACTTTTGTAACTGCATGTTCAACAACAATTCCGGATTGATTTACAGACATTTGTTCAGCATATTCTTGAAGCAAATTGCCTGTTGACAAGACTTCATGTCTGTGTTGAGGTCCAGGTATTTCTGTCATATAGGCTACCTTGCGCTGACACACAGCTGCTCTGCGCACCTCTCATCTCATTCACTGAGATTAGATATAGGCTACTCATTCATTTATTAGACCGTCATGCTGGCAAATCCACAGAAGTTTTTTGGCAATATACGGAGGTAATGCGTTGGGTTTGACAAAAATGCTGCAACGTTTACCTTTATTGTAGGCTATTCAGAAACACCGTAATTTCTCCAAATGTATCTACTTTCACTTTCGGTTCCCACACTAAAGAAGCACTCTTTTACTGCCGACAAACAAACTTGATGTTTCCTTATGCTTTCCACTGGACTGGGTTAATTTTTTTAATTTTATTTTCCCCCCATCATATTAGAAGCTATATATTACGTTATATGTCTGATGTCCGACAGAGCGCAACAGACAGGTGCTGCTCAACGCTGCGCAGAGCTGTCCAAACATTTTTTTTTTTCTATTAATCACCTTAGGTTTAGATAACATTTTTTACTGAGTTACTTAACCATAATACATACAACTTTAATGGGTGTCACACTATAGCGTCATAGGCTAAATAAATAAAATAAAATAAAAAATATATATAAAGAATAGGCCTATTTATGGAACATTCGGGTAGGGCTGAGGCCGGGCTCGGGCAGAGAATCTAACCTCTAATCTATAGCAAGCAGATCCCTTCGCGTCACGCTTCACGTTTTTTACCCTATTCAGCCTTAAAATGGCGCTCCATAGACTTACATTGGGGCATAAATTGGCCGATAATACATAAACAGCAGCTTGTTGACCAGGTTGTGCACCCAGGTTTTGATCCTTGGACATCCTAGATTTCATTTTTGTAGAATAACCCTTTACAGCAACCCATGTCTGTAAAACCCCCTTTGCCCCCTAGGTACATAGGAGCTCGAGTTTGGCGAGCAACTCCATAGATGCAGGCAAGCGCATTTGGTACTGAACTAGAAGTTCTTTCATAAAGTCAGCACAGCGTGTGACAACCACTTGTTTACTCTCAGTTGACCAACTTCTAACTGAATGTGGTCCCCAAGTCTGCATCTCCGGGAGACAGGTACACACTGGACGACTGTAGATCGAGTTCTGTTAGCTGTTGTTCGCTGTTCATTCGGAACACGCTAGGCTTGATTATGCGCCTCATAGTTGAGAGATACAGCCGATTGAGGTCACGAAAGATGGCAAGGCTATCCCCAGTCTCTAATTGGAAGCTATTGTTCACGGCCCTGATTTCAATCAATAGAGGATGGAGAAAATGCATGTAAAGAATGTGTTTTGTCCTTGGACATATTGCTAAGTAGCCGCGCCGCAAAGCAATGCTCGGTGCCTGCTGCTACACTGAAGTGCAGAGCAAGTGCGTCTTCTTGGTCAAGAATTCTTTCAATACAATCTACGGTAACTAACCAGCGCGTTGCGCTAGGCGACAGGAACCTCAATGGTGACCCTCCATTAATCGTTTCATATAGAAGTCTGTAGTCGCTTTGACGTTTAGCAGAGTGTGCAAACCAATTATATGTCTCTCTGATCATGTACTCCACTCCACTAGGGAGTGGTTGCATTGCCATGTGGGCTACAATGTCCAGGGAATGGCACACGCACCTGATTAGTTGAGGATTTGGTTGCCTCTGTTTGAGCAGTGTGTACACCGAATGGTGTTTGCCCACAATAACACTGGCCCCGTCCGTTGGTATGCCCACCATATTGTCCATGTTTAACACATTAACCTGCGGAAATTTGATAACGGCATCAGCCACTCCATTAGCGTTGCAGTCAAACAGCTCCGCCAGTCCCAAGTATGTGCTTATAAATCGATTGTGTTTTTTTTTTAGTGATATTTCACGCTGATGTACAGGAGTTATTAACGTCTTTTGTTCCATCCAGGTAAAGCGAAAAAAGGCGAATCACCGATGTCTTGTCTTAGGTCCTCTCTGAAATGTGGAGCTAGAATTGACTTCATTATAGCGGTGCTTATTATCATTATTTTGTTTGAAGCATTTGAAAAGCTT
Source organism: Sardinella longiceps (assembly GCA_027497455.2). NCBI lineage: Eukaryota > Metazoa > Chordata > Actinopteri > Clupeiformes > Clupeidae > Sardinella > Sardinella longiceps. The sequence goes on along the minus strand of JAODXP020004853.1, from coordinate 13,395 downwards.
CCTTTTCATCCTGTAGGATGTCAGATAATTAATCGACGGCATTAATGGATGTGTGGCATGCGAAATAAGTTGCTATTCGTAGTTGGTCATCACAAATGTCATTGGTATTTGCTCTTCTCACCATAAAGGTCCTTACAGTCGGCTGACACCTCATCTTGTGCTTTTTGGTTTCACCTTACTTTCGGTTTCCAAGAGTCAGGTCCCATTGATTCAGTGTAAAGTGCCTGTTCGCTTCTGCGTTCGCGTTCGGTCTGTGCTGTACCAAATTATTTTGTTCCACTCGCTAACTAGCGCATTTAGCAAGCTCTTTCAACAGGGCTATGCTTGAATTCACTCCAGTATTTTCCTTTAACCCAGTGTTTCTCAAACTTTTTCTGTCATTCCCCACTTTGGAAGGCAGAGAATTTTCACGCCCCACCTGGAAGGCTCAATTTGCGCACAATATCTCTGTGAGGAATACTTTGGGATTTTTGTCAATGTTAGAATTTTTAATGTTACTAATTCAAAGCCAAATTTCTCTCGAACCCCTCATCACAGTAACAATTGACTGTTATATGTGCATATCTGACAATAGCTGTGAAGTTGGGGGGCATGGTTGGGCCATTGGTCAATAGCAAAGAGACATCTCGCGCCCCACCTGTCATGTGTCTGCGCCCCACTAGTGGGGCCCGCCCCACAGTTTGAGAAACACTGCTTTAACCTGACACGTTTATACTGCGAGGGGAAGGTCATTCATTCACTTCTGGTTTGAAACGATTGGACAGCTCGTCTAATCAGCTTCGCTTATTGGCCGGTAGACTCTCTACTGATGTAAACACACCCCAGAAGACCGTTCCCAGACCATGGATACGGATGAAAATTCGTATTATGGGCGGGCTATGTCAGGCTACCTTTACCGTTGCTTGCTTCAAAGAAGCTCCGAAGTGGTTCTTGGGAAGCCCCTTTGATGTGGTAGAAATTTTCCTTTTGCCTATATACTGCGTTGCAGGGCCATCAGAAAAGAAATTAATATTTTGCTCATCAGGGCTTTCCCTCTTCACCATTTCCAGGACAGGGTCAAGATGGCCCATATAGCCACAGGGTCATGGCATCTACTTGGGGAAATGGTCACAAAGGAAATGGGGGGGTTGGTCGTGCACGTAGAGGACACCGATGTGGAGAGTGGCCTGTTGGAGTGACCCCTCAAAGTGCACAGACTGTATCTCACGCATTCACAAGCTTGGTGAAGTCAGCCAGAAGTCGAACACCGTGTCTAACCACAATGCATCGCTTGGTCGGCGCCTAACACGCCTATTGTTCTCAGATGCAATTCACCTTTTTCACCTACGTCACCATGAGGCACTAGAACGAGGCTTGGGTGGTAAAACTTACCCAGAAGTAGCTTCTGGGGATGGGATGCCCCTCATCTGCCCAACTTTCCACCTGACCAACAGTAAGAGGGGGACCAGCAGTAGATTTTCTGTCCAAAGTATGTGAGGAATTATTAATTATTATATTTATAAAGCGAAGGGAGTTTTTCTTTGCCCCTGTTTCTCATGGATGCTTCCCGTACTGCCTGTAAAGCGCCGCGAGACAATGCACTGTATTTGAGCGATCTACAAATAAAATTAAATTGAATTAAATTAACGTTTAGTCGGCACTTCCTCTAGTTTTACCACCCGAGCCTCGCTTTCGTTCGGAACATGGCGGCCAGGTGAAAAAGGTGAATGTGCCTGCCAACTTCTCTCTCTTTTTTTGCAATTATCCATTCTTATTGCCCTCAGCTGCTTACGTGGCTGCCAATGTTGTGGGACCCCACCCACCTTACCCTGTGACATACATAGTTAGGAAAATTCTATGCAGGTGGTTTAAGCACACAGCAGCTGAACAGTTACTAACAGTGTAAATTGTCTATTTTAACAATTGAGGCTTTTTATCCAACTTAAAGTGTGTGTAGATGCAGTAGACACAGATCCTTCAGGAGCCAGATATGTAGTGGTAGTTCATGTCTATGGGGGTGTTCACATTGGTGTTTTTTTTTCTCGGCTGCGGGTGGATGTTTTACATTATATCCCTATGGTACAGAGTGGTTTTGAAAAAAAGACTGGGCACTTTTTAAAAACACCGGCGCTAGGAGTTTTTCCTGCTCGGGTGGTTTTCAAGTTGAGAACTTCAACTCACCTAGAAAAAGCACCCGACGTCAGGCGCTTTTTGACAGCTGACCAATGAATGAGAACTTGTCACAATGGAAGGCCTAATGAAAATTCAGATTTTATTATTTTGGTCGCCATCTTTTATTTCTAACGTCGTTACTGACGGATCAACTAGTTGTTCTCGTTAGTGAACATGAAGAGCGCTGTGACAAAACCAACACGTTATATCATAATATCTACCACATTGATACAAGTAACCTAAGCTAAAGTTTGTAGCCTAGCCTAACGATTGTAACGCAGTTATGTTCTAGAATGAACTCTTGATCGATGCAGTTTCTTGGACAGACACCCACTGGCAGCTTTTGCTTCTTAAAAATCTACCATGGTCAGGTGTTTTCTAAACATAAAAAAACGCCTGTGTGAACGCCCCCTATGGGAGCAAATTGGAGTCATCTGAGCTAGCAGCCACTAGCCTGGCCACGCCCTCCCAGTGAGCTGCCACCCTAACCCCCCAGTCAGACTAGCGACTTGAGCTACGCAACCGGTTTCCATTCATTGTCAATGAGAGCAAGCGTCCAGCGATAAGTCGCCCGTAGGGCGGGCCCAGAATAGACTTCAAGGCTATTATATGCAAATGAGGAGCGATGCGACTCGGCGACAGCCAATGCGAGTGAAGCCGAGGTACTCTGAACGAAAATTTCTCCCGCTTGCAAGATGGCGGCGCTAACGACAACGATCTCAAACTTGGCCACAAACTAAAAAGTTAGGGATTTATGACTTCATATTTTGGAAATCGAGGTATCAGTGTTACTAACGACATCGGAAAATATTAGTTTCATACACAAAAAATACCTGTGTGTTGATGTACTATTTTCTACCAAGTACCTAAGTTAGCAACATGCTACCAACGAATCACAGCCCTGAGTCACACCTCCTCAGCGACCTGAGTCACTTGGATTTGGAGGGTAATCAATGGCAGCTGGCACCCCAAGCAGTCAACCTCCTTAGATGCAAAATCCAAGTAAAGCTAGATGGCGCAAATTTTATTTTTTGTATTTTTGTACACCATGGACATTGATATATGTATTGTATGATTTTGACATGATCTAAAAAACAAACAAACAAACAAAAAAACTTCAGCACATTAACAGACTTGGTGCACACCTGATTAAAAGTTCATTTTCTACAGAATGGAGAGTCACAGTCTTGACAATGATATGAAATGGGGCAGGAGGCTTTGGAGATCACCATATCATGTCCAAAATGTACATCCATTACTCAGAAAAATAAGGCTTTTAAAATTTCGGTGGAATTCTTGGATTCTCTCATAGACTTCAATGTTACAGAATGAGCACTTCCACTGCATAAATTCGAGCGCCGCCCAGAACTACCTTATTTGGCATTAGCCTCATGACTCCAGGAAGTGGGTCCTCATGATTTATCTCCGTAAAGAACGATCTCTGGTATAGAGCCAAGAAACACATTCAAAAGCCAAAAACTTATTTTTCATAATATGGGACCTGGTTCATTTTACATCAAACCATACACCCAAGTACCTTATTACATTGACTTGCTTTAGAGACATATAATCTAAGGTCTACAGTAGGTTTTGCTTTTTACTTTGAAAGTTCAAGTTCAAGTTCAAGCGTTTATTTGCCATGTCAACAAAGTTGATAGGAATTTTTTGTGGCATATCCCCAACATCAATCGAACATCAATCAAACAAAAACAAATACAAACAATGGACAAGACACACAGCTGCAAAGCACATACAATAAATATAACTATGGGTAGACATGGACAGTAAACAGAGAGGGTGCCAGCAGACATTGGACAGCCGTTAAATTACAGGATATGCTAAACATGATAAAGTGCATTAACAAATAGTTTGTGTTTTTTCTATTGGCAAATGAAAGCCATACTCACCAGCCCATTTTTTAAACTTATAGCTAACTGCACTTTAGTTCTTGTGTTATCTATATTGCTCCCTCTGATACACAAAGCTCCATCGTCAGCATATAATGTTGTATTTATTTTGACATCGTCTATATAACTAAAAACATCATTTATCATAATATTGAATTAAACTGGTCTGAACACACTGCCTTGCTGCGTTCTATTTTCTACTGAGACAAATTCATCCTCTCACTTCTATTGTTCTATCTTTAAGAACATCTCTGACCCAATTAAATAACTTTCCACCAATACATATTTCATTAAGCTTGATTAACAAACCCTCTTTCCAGATATCATATGCCTTTTCTATATCAAAAAAGATATCACTGACTCTTTGTTACCTCGGGCTTTCCTTATTTCATTTTCTAAACAAACCACAGAATCCATGGTAGTTCGTCCACTACAGAAGCCACTTTGATATGGGGAGTAAAGTCCTCTTTTTCAATTTCAAATGCCAGTCTTTTTGTTATGATTCTTTCCAAGCTTACATAAGTTTGATGTTAAGGCTATAGGTCTATAACTTTTAACCTCAGTTTTATTTTTATCTGGTTTCCCAATAGGAATCACTACTGAGTGTTTCCAGCATCTAGGTAGTTTCCCTCGCTCCCAAACCTTATTGTAAAGCTTTAAAATAACATTTTCATCATTGATTTCACTTATCATCTTATAACAAACCCCATCCCGCAGGTGAAGTATTTTTTAACCCCATTTAAGGCACTTTTAAAGGTCCCATATTATGAAAAATCACTTTTTATGGCTTTTGAATGTGTTACTTGGGTCTATACTGCCTCTACACACACTCTAAGTTGGATAAAAAAAAGCCTCAATTGTTAAAATAGACAATTTAGACTGTTAGTAGCTGTTCAGCTACTGTGTGCTTAAACCACCTGCATAGAATTTTCCTAACTATGTATGTCACAGGGTAAGGTGAGTGGGGTCCCACAACATTGGCAGTCATGAAAGCAGGTGGGGGCAACAAGAATGGATCATTGCAAAAAAAAATAAGAGAGAGAGAGAGAGAGAGAGAGAGAGGCTTGGCAGGCAATTTGCAGCTGAGAACAATGAGAATGATCAATTGACTAATTAGGGGTGGTCTGTCATAGGCTACAGGAGAAATACTCAATGTGATGGCTGCAGGTGTCTAGTTAGCCTACCTGGTGCACACGCCCATGAGAAACAGCCTGTTCTGAACATTATAGCTAAAAAAGTTGGCTTGGAAAAAGCATAATATGGTCCCTTTAAGCTCATTCAATGTAAATTCCTTGTCAATTACACTATCGCCTATTGACTTCTTACCCAGTAGCTCTCTACTCTCACCTAGGACTATTCCTCCAAGCTCCAGCACAGCTCTACAGTATATACCTATATTTCAGGTGATGTCAGGCCAGGGCAAATAGGATCATCAAAGACATTCACCACCCTAATAATGTTTTTGTAAAACTGCCTTCTGGAAAATGATTCCATTCCATCAGAACAAAAACTGAGAGATTAAGGAGGAGCTTCTTTCCACAAGCCATACGGTTTATGAATGCATAACCTCATGCACTATATTCTATTCTTATTCATTATTATCAATGCTTGCACATAAGGAGTTAAGCCCCAATCTACATTTCACTGCTCTTTGTACTTGAACATTTATGCATGTGACAAATAAAAGTCTTGAATCTTGAATCTCTTTATTAGGCTACACACATTTTTAGAAGTATGTTAACAAAACACTTGTGTCTTTTAGGGGATCTGTTTCAAACAATAAAGAGCAGTCACTTTAATGTCCTGCAGAGGGCACCATTATGCCAAAATGGCAATGTCCCCTGAACTTCAGATATTTACTGTAATCTATGCTGGCAAAATTAACACTTTAACTCAAATGATTAATTAATTAAAAAGATTAAATACAATAACTAATAGCCCATATTGATATTTTTCGGAAGCGAAAGGTGAAGTACACAATCAGTGACCTTTTTCATGTACATAAATTAGCCTGTTAAAGAAGTTACTCAAAGCATTTGGGGAATCGGTGGGTGTAGGGGATAGGTAAGAACTAGTACATTTGAGAAGAACAAATCCAGCTAAGTATTATCAGGGTCTTACCAAAGCAAGATAAGGATGCAACCTGCATCTAAATTCTTCCTGATGGCAATGGGATTAAAAGTGATTAATCACAAAATTTTGCCATGATTGATGAGATTATTTTCGACACCCACAGAGTTTTTCTGAGCCACTTGTTTGTGTATTTGGGGTCATGATCCACCCACAAGGCGAAACTTTCTGTCCAGTCTGAGCACCTCATTTTTTTTTTTTTTTCTATGAATCCTCTTTCCCCCACCTTGACCAATAGACTATATTCAAAAATAAATGCATGCGTTTGTGTAGTTTTCTTAGCAGAGCTCCCCAGATTTTGGGTAAGCTAATGCAACGGAAATGATTGGGGAAAAACAGAACCACAGTTGCCCAGTTTTAATGTGACTCAGCAGATAATAGAAATTATGACCACCAGAAGAACCAAAATACCTTGTGTTTAAATTCTCTTTTGACTGCAAGTCTAAGTTCAGAGGTCTATGTAAGTTCAAGCAGCCTTTGCTCACATGGGGGGATTTTTGTCTGGAACATCGCTGACTTATGAACATTCTTCTACAAAGGTCAAAGACCTTTTTGGGCACATGACTTTGTACTGTAATCTACCAGGACATTTTAGTCAGTTAATCAATCAGTCAGTCAATCAATCAATCTGTCTGTCCAGAAACAAAGTGTCTTCTGTCACATGCCAGATATGACAGAGAACGGATGTAATGTATTACTGTAATACTTATATTACAGTATAATATGTAAGGACAAAAAGTCAGCCTCACCCTAGAAATAAAACTCTCGTCTACATGTACACTACGTACAAAATATTTCAGAAAACTTCAGAAAAAAAATGTATTGGCTCAATGCAAATAATCAGCTGAGCAAGTTTGGAAAGGATATCTGTTTGTTAATGTTTTACCCTATTCAGCCATAATGTACATGTAAGCCTATGGGGGACTTATAATGGGCATAAGTGGGTGATAACACATAAAGCTGCTATCAGTTATTTTCTATTTTTACTATTTCAATCGTTACAGGTTAAAATTCAGCATTTACACATTTTTGTATAGCTTTTGAACGGCTATTTCAAACGTTTCATAACACAAATATGTCATGTCCATAACGCTGGTTTCCCAAAAATAACACCTATTAAAACCAATTTCTTTTACATTTACATTTAAATCAAATATTTTTTCTGTGTTCTCTCAGGTGTTCTGTTGGGTATGAATAGAATAATATTTATGCTTCTCTGTAAACTTCACAGACTTCATAGGAAAAAACTGTAATCTCCCAAAATAGCTTGTCCATTTTTTTCACATCCCTAACACAAAGGCTCATGTTCTCATGATTTAAATTGTTATATGAACTTTCTGTGTTCACTTGTATTCGGCCATGGACATGAACAAATTGTGAACTACAGCTGGGTTTGCAGAGGTTAAGTGGCATTTGTTTTTATCAATAATGCATGCAAATGTCACGTCCATAACGCTGGAATTGTCCATAATTATATAATTATTACATACTGTGTCAAGCTAAGGTCTCCTCTAACCTGCTCCTCATCTCTCTCCTTCACACGTCAAGATGACACCTAGGCCACTATTTACTCCAGCCAGTGCTGCTTTACTGTAGGCAAATATGTGTTGATATTGTTGATGATAATGCTTTTTGTTTTTGTTTTACAGTGAATTAAACATTGCCATTTAGGCTCAAAGGCAGAGCCCGTCAGCGTTGAAGGATGCTGTTCAGTCCTCTTCTTGTAGCACTCCAAAGACCTTTGAGTTTCTCAACCCATTGGCACAAGTCTTGCCAAGTCCACTCTCATGCACTCATCTTGACTCCTCTAACAACATTTCACATTTCAGTGACCTGGGATTACCCCACATAATTGGTCATTCAGTCAACAGTTTCAAACAGAACATCAACAATTGAGGAACAGAATGTGAGGATCATTATTGCAACTAAAGCTTTTTTCTGTCCAATTCATACAAAATTGGCAGTTTCACAGGTCATTTCCCAAAGGCATCAGCATGTATCTATTAAGTACTGAGGAAGGGGAAAAGTGTAAACACAGATATTTGGTTCACTCTTTGCCTAACAAGAAAGTAGAAGGATGTCTACTCGCCAATTTCCACAAATTGGTATGTTTTTATTTGTTATATTTTAAATTATAATAACAGAATTTCTTTCCTAGATGGAAAAAAATATATATTCAATGTGTAATATCAATTCCACTGTTTGCAGAGGATGATATCAATGCATTACTGTAAAATGCATGATTAGGAAATGCTTAACATTTTGCCTTCACATTGTATAATATCTAATTGGCATTGCTTAGCATTGCATAGCACAACGTGTAAATTCATTCTTTTCAGTTAATTTTCTCAAACTATTGTTGTTCAACAACAGAGTAAAAACCTCACAGATTTAATTGTTATTCATAATTATGCAAAAGGAGTAATTAATTTTGGGAAACACACACATCACTCCATCCTCGTTTCTTCTTGATAATACAGTATAATCATTATTATCAGGCTGATGTTGCATAAGAACAAAACATAATAAAAAAAACAATATAGAGACCTAATATACATTTCAACAATATTTTGATTAATTGTTAATTGAGTTTATTCATGGAATTCATGAATTTTAAGGGTTTGTTCTTGCTTTATCTGCAGAATCATGAGTCAGGAAAGGTCCACTAGGCCTTTGAAAGTGTCTTATTGTAGGACTACTATATTTACAGTTGTCTTATGTCTTAGGCATCTGCAGTTGTCTTATGTCTTATTGCACTGTATCTACAGTTGCTCTATCAGCCCATCTGTATCTTTCGTCTATGACAGGTAAGGATTCACAACAGATGTCAACACAATATAGACTGTTGTGCCCACACACTGCTTTTACTCATATAGATTTAATATGCAACGTTTCAACCCCTCTGGGTCTTCCACAGTTGGATCAATACGTTGCACATTACAGTAAGTCTATGGGAGTAAAAGCAGTGTGTGAGCTCAACAAGTTGGGATGTGCAAAGTACCAGTAGCCTACCGTTCTATGTGAACTCATACAAATACAAAATATGAATGACAAATTATTTGAACGCTTAATGACGTTATAACCACAATTTGGTTGAAATTGTGATGCCCTATTTCTCCCTCTCACACATTGATTAACTAAGGAATAGTCAATCAGAGTCAATCAACCCTAGAAAGAGGAGAGGAGAGAGAGAGAGAGCGAGAGAGAGTAGTTAAACAAACTGATGATGGTCAGCTCAGCAGCTGACTTGGTTGCTGACTTGAATTGCTTTACATGTAGGCAAGTTGATTCAGAAGGGACCCCTTTGGTCCATTTCTTTAAGCTCATAGGGTGGTATTCTCCCCGTTGCTTAGTGCAGGCTTAGATGCATGGAGCTCAGCACTTTTTGGGACTTAAGCACCTGGGAGAATACTGGCCATAGTGACCAACATAGTATAGGCCTACAATCAAGATTTATTTGGATAGTAAAGCTGCAGTTGTTTAAAAGATTTCATGACATGAAAGAATTTGGTAGCACTTTATAATAACCATCCTCTATAAATGCTTATTAAATAGCTCATTAACATCAGTAAGTACATGTAATTGTATAACTGTTAATAGATAACAGTTAACAGTTAGGTAAACAGTAGTTAACAGGAATTTTACGGCATAGTTATTTAGTTAGTAAGTTAGTTTACAGTTTGTTATGGCTGAATGATAAAATGGAAAAACCTGATGGAATTAAATCATCTAACTTTCCAATTAATTTCGGAAGTGTAAAGGGGCTTGTTTCATTACACATGCAAACATCTAATAACTACTCACACTTTATGTTCATGTTTTCCAGCCATAGTTTTCCTGTCTGTCCCTCTACAAGCAGGTAAGTTCCATGTAAGGTATCATACAGTACATACTGTACCTTAGGTATGTCTATATGCTTATTAGCTGGCAGATATTCATTATATAATAATGTCTGAGATGATATTATTGTTCGTGTAGAGTAGGTGTTAACCAAGTTTTTAATGTGTCAGTGTAACAGTGCCATGCACTCATTGTGCTATGCGTTCATTAAGTGTGATACCAGATGAACAATTTCTCAAATATCTTTTAAAAAATAAATTCCTTTTGTAACAGTTCCACAGGTCAGGCTGGTTGGTGGAAGGTCTAACTGCTCAGGTAGAGTGGAGCTCTACCACAATGGCCAGTGGGGCACTGTGTGTGATGATAGCTGGGACATCAGTGATGCTCAGGTGGTGTGCAGACAGCTGGGGTGTGGTAGTGCTACTTCTGCCCCCAAGAAAGCCCACTTTGGCAGGGGGACTGGAAAGATCTGGTTGGATGGGGTTGACTGCTCTGGTTCTGAAGGATCCCTTACTGAGTGTTCCCATAATGGCCTTGGAATACATGACTGTCACCATGGTGAAGATGCTGGAGTGGTGTGCTCAAGTGAGTTAAAGTTAAGTCCTTCCCTCTCCATGTGGAGAATCTGTCCGACAGCGCCAATGTAAGTGTCCCTAACTCGAAGCCACATGGCTGCACAGGGCAGTATGAAAACAGTAGGAAAACAGTTAGTCTTCTGGTCCATGTGTTATATTAACCCACTCTAGATATTGGAGCCGTAGCCTAGAGTCAGTAGGTACCGTGGCAAAAAGTATAAAGTAAGTCTTAGTTAGTAGCCTAAGTAAGTATGTAAGCAAAAAGTAGTACTGTAGATGCCGGCTGCACTCACAGCAGAAGCCTCATATTAGGTGAGGTGAGCTATACTACAAACATTCGCACTCAGTATCATGTTTTAACACAATTTAAGCGATTTCATTTCACACAGAAATTCTCCTTTAAAGCACTTTCATCGCCCACTTTTGCAGTTACAAAAGCACCTGTTCACTGCTCCCTGCTAATCAAAATGAGACCTAGTTAATGTATAAAAGCACTTAATCTTTTCATTCTGCAATACAGAGCCAAAATGTCAATTGTCAGTGATGAACACAATATAATATAATATAATATAATATAATGTAATACTTGCAGTGTTGGGTAAGTTACTTTAGAAATGTAATGCGCTACAGTTACAAGTTACCCCTTTGAAATAGTAATTGTAGTGTAACTATTTTGATTACTTTAATAAAGTAATGTAACTAATTACATTTGATTACTTTTTGATTACATTTCGACGTTTTTGAAAAAAAAAAACAATTTTTTTCAATCGTCAAGCAATTTTGAGTTTTTGAATCCTGGCAATGTTAACTGTCACATAGTCCTATTCACCATTGACATTGCAAAAATTATTTTTAACTCCCACAGAAGTGTCAGAATTCACTACGAGCAAATAGTTAAAATACTTGTTGAACATCACTGAATAATCAGGTGTTTGCTCATAAAGTATGTGTGCACCTGATCAATAGAGCTCATTTTTATATCCGGCAATGGGCTACAGGCCTATGTTGCAGTTTCTGTCTGACAGTCAGGCCTCCTTGCTACTGAAACTTAGACCGCTGTAGATGCAGGTAACAAGTGAGTAGTGTTGCCAACATGACAGTAGAAACAATTATAATAGCATAGAGTATTTTAGCTGTAGTATAGTGACATTTAGTTGTAAATAGAGGATGTTGTATTTACATGAAGCACACTTAGCCAATGCTTCTGCAGATGATATTGGGATCATGTAACTAAAATTGTAATTCTGAATATTTCTTGAAGTAACTGTAATTCAATTACACATTTTTTCAAAGTAACTGTAATTGATTACTGTTAATTTTATTTTGTAATTAAATTACGTAATTCCGTTACATGTAACTCGTTACTCCCCAACACTGAATACTTGATGAGTATTGGGTTCATAAAGTGTTACCCAAAGATCTTTATTAGTTGAGTGGATTTAGTGGAAACAAAGCTAAAATTCTCTCTATCTCTTTTCACAAGCCATACCTTTAACTTCTCATAGGAGATGTTCTTAGGCTCGTCGGTGGAAGTTCCAACTGCTCAGGTAGAGTGGAGGTCTACAATGGCGAGTGGGGAACTGTATGTGATGATGGCTGGGACATGACTGATGCCCAGGTGGTGTGCAGACAGCTGGGGTGTGGTAGTGCCGTCTCTGCTCCTATAAAGGCCCACTTTGGCCCAGGGACTGGGAGGATCTGGATGGATGATGTCGGCTGCTCTGGTTCTGAAGTATCCCTTGCAGAGTGCTCCCATACTGGCTCAGCATCACTAAAACTGTGGGCACAGAGAAGATGCTGGCGTAGTGTGCTCAGGTTAGTGCCTCACAGCGTACTTGCTGTGTTCAGACCAACAAGCCCAATAGCCCATTGCCAGTGTCAATTCCCGCACCAGTTACAGCAGGGACCGAGGTGCTTACCCAAGAACGAACTGTGCTCATACCAATTTTACGAAGCAGTGACGTATTATCCACACAGGACGTTGGTTTGCCACAAAAACAGACAGTTTTGCATATACTTTTTATAATGCTGCTGCCTAACTTCTTCTATAAATCTGTGGACATCCCAAATATTAATCAAATGTCTCAATCACCAAACAATGCACAAACTCGTTTCCACTTTATTTCTCTCATTTGCCACACTTGTTTCCTCAAATTGTTTATTCTCTGCTTTGACCCCGAATTAAGCTAGTGACGTTCAAATGTATAGTTTGACCATGACTGATGATAGACCCTCGGCTACGACAGCTACAACCAACCAAGTCACATGTTATGAGGGTATTATGAGGGTTTTATGAGCAACTTACAAGCTGATTCAAACAATGCTAAGCTGGATCCCTGCCCTGAGAGAACGTTGGCTAAATACCACAATTTCTGAATACAACCTAGAGCGTTGTGATTGGATAGACACCACTGATGTCTGAATACAACCTAGAGCGTTGTGATTGGATAGACACCACCAATGTCTGAGTACAACCTATGGCTCATAGATAGACATACTCGCTGTTCAATTTGCTACCGCAAGATTATTCTTTCAAGCCAATATCATGTGTAGACATCCGGAAGGTTCCCCTCGGAAGTTAAGTACCATTACAGCTTGGAATGCAGCCATGGCCTACTGTTTGGGTTCCTAGCAAATTTGTATTAGTTAATGATTGGGTTAAAGGAGAATGCTGGTGTGATGAGGACTTCAAGTATATTGCAACATCATTAAAAGTTTGAGCGTTTGCCAGGGAGCAGAACTTTGAAACGTCAGTACAGACCGGAAAAAACGCTTGCCAGTTGTAGTTTCCG